>JAVQIZ010242752.1:0-7500 GCA_036023535.2 Galaxias brevipinnis | reverse complement strand
GGGTAGCCTGGTGGATTCTGTGGTGGCGTGTGGTTTGACCCGACCAGGGCTTTCTGCTGCTCTGTCTGTTTGCATCTGAGCTAACCTGTTACTGTGGAGATGAATGGCACTGGGCTACCACCATTGTTCCAGCTCGCTCTCTCTCTCTCTCTCTCTCTCTCTCGCTCTCGCTCTCTCTCTCTCTCTTTTTGTCTTTCTCTCTGGTACTTGCTCTCTCTCCGTGTCGACAGGAACTGCTTATGTCATCGCTTCTAGAAAACAAACAGAATCCTGGCCTCGTGTGTTTGTCAACCCCTGCGGTTGTGCGTGGCACGTGCTGACGGGAGCGGGGACTGGGTGGGTGGGATGGGGTGACGAGGGGGACAGTGTGTTAGTGGTACGTGCCATTATTCATCCTCCGACTTGGTTAGTTAAGTGGACCGGGATCTCTACAACAGGGCATTTCGTAACGCGGCGTAAGCGCAGATTAAGGCCGGCGTGAAATGGAGAAGAAGCTCTTTCTCTCATTATGTATCATCACATATCAATAACAGCAGACAGTTATGAGCTCAAACACGTGGCCCTGTCTGTCATTGTTGGAAATAAACAATTAGCCTCGTTCAAAATGCCCTTGATGAAAATACGTTAAGAGGGGAGGAGGAGGGGGCTGGGGGGCGATGAAGACGTACGATTACACTTTTTCGGAATTGAAGAGCGGCCCGTTCGTCCAAACAGCCACGAGTGACGGTTGCATCTGAGATGTAACGCTTTCATAACACACACACACACACACACACACACACGACAATAACCCAGCGTGATAGATTCTACCGTCCCAGATAAACGGGGGCCGACCAATCAAAACAAATCAATGCCGGCGTGTACGCCATTCCAGACCGCGGCCCGGTGCCACCGCTAACGGCCCTGCTCCCGACGCCTCAGCAGACGATCAAAACACGGTGCATATGCAGGCCCCCCCCCACCCCCCGCCATGGAGAATCTCTCCAGCCATTGTTCACGAGCGGGCGCGTATCGACTGCACACTCGGGGCGGGGGCTGCGTGTGTCCCGCTCTGCCTTTGCGGGCTATGATCAGGAGGCCCAGGCGGTGGGAGCCGTGGCCAGGCGGGCGACTGGGCCCGCTCTCGGGGGAGCGGACCTGGGCTATTGTTCGGTGGGGTAATGAGCGGCTCTTTCTGGCTCCGCCGAGGGCTTATTTGTTTAGGGCCGGGCGTCGTCTCAAGGCCTGCCACGGCGAAGGCTAGGATAATGGAGCAGGGGGTTTTGTTCCGTGCGTTGGGGGAATATAATCTAGAGTAAACAGTGGCCAGTCTCCCAGGTGGAGTCTGCCGATGAATGGACTGCCAGTGATATTGACAGGCGGGGTGTGTGTGTGTGTGTGTGTGTGTGTTTGCGTGTGTGTCAGTGTGTGCAGTTACAGTGGCGCGGGTGGGGAGAGAGGGGGAGAGAGAAGGGAAGAGAGAAGAGCTCGCCTGAAAACAGTGAAAAGTCCAGGAATGGAAAATACCGTTTGGGAGAGGAGCAGGGATGAAAGAGCGAGGGTGAAATGAAGAGAGGAAGAGAGTTCAAGGAGATTGGGAAACAATATGGACCAGACACTGAGCAAAATGAGATGGGGGAGGAGTTTTTAGGTCACTTTTAGCTCAAAACAAAACAACCACATATTTTTTCAATCTGAACTGACTTTACCCAGTTTGTACATTATGGCTGTGTACATGCACTTACACTGTAATGCCAAGCCTTTCAGGTCACTAAACCTTGCGAAACACACTAACAAAAGTGACAGCGCCCATTGTGGAACACCCCCCTCCCCCTCGGCTGGTGTAGTGGGCTCTGGGCGGGATAAAAGGCCTGACTGTACTCCCGCATGCCACCCTCCTCCCAGCGGTGGCTCTGTTGACACTAGCAGGACAAAGAGGACCGGAGCCCCGGGACGCACCGTCTTTCATGGCGGCGGCGGCGGGTGCGTTGAATGGTGCGGGCCGAGTGGACGGGGCCCCGTCTAAGCCCTGATGAACATCGGCCAAGACGGTGCGGCCTCCCCGGCTGCCTTTGTCCCTGCCATTGTTGCCCCACAATGGACATCACGCTTTTGGAAGTCACCCCCCCCCCCCAAAAACAAAGAGTGTCCGGCAAATCCAAATAGAGGTACTTTTGTTTCTCTTCTCCACACACTGCATTATGTTCACAGCCCGCCACCCTAACCGCCGACCCCCCCTCTCCCTCCCTCTCTCTCACTCCCCACCCCCGGAGCTCAAAGCCCCATGCCTCATTCACAACCAGCCACCTCTATTATACTGAACAAATTAAATAAAGCACTCTATTGGCGAAGAGGCTACACCGGCCGTCAGGGGCTCGCTGGTGTGCAGGAGCTCCATCCATTGCAGGCAGACAGGGCAGGGAGGGGAGCCGGGACAGAGGTTAGCCTGGAGCAGAGGCTGGCGGGCGGGCAGGCAGGCGGGCCGGCGGGCCGGCCGGCAGGCAGGTCAAGGCCTAGAAGTAAAGCAGCGAGACGGAGCGTGCATGTCGAGGGGTTGGCGACCAGGTAGAGGGCTGGAACACTTGGAGGAGAGTCTGCCACGGAGGAGAGCAGATGGGGGACGGGCTCCAGAGACTCAAGTGGCTCTCGGCTTCCATTCGGGCCCTGTGTTCAGCTCTTCAGGGGTTACTCAGGGGTCCCTCACTAGTGGAGGTCGGATTGAATGGAGCCATGGGTCTGAGCTGAGGAACTGGATGATTGTCTCGACGTCTCCCTCATCCCTCCTTCCCTCGCTGGGGTAGGGGGGCACCTGTTGACCCCTCCTTTCTTCCTCCCTTTCTCCTGAACGCTGGGGAGCCCGCAGTAGGTATATCTCCCCCCCCCCCCTTACTATTTGTTGGATGGAGCTGTGGTATGGGGAGGGGGGCTGATGAGGGAATCTGAACTTCTGGAAGCGTTCTGTTGGTAAATCTAGACACTCACCAATTAAAGGAAATGTACATTCGTACATATTTATTTGCACACTGAGATTTCACTATGCTACTGGACTTCAAAATTCAATGCAGGGTTTGATGATCATAATCATATGCCTTTGTCTTTTAGTGCTAGTATTTTTGAAGCGTCGTCTAGTATTTAGAAAGGTGCTGTATAAGTTGAATGTACCATATGTCTATACACAAATCAGTTATTAAATATTTAGTAGTGGGTTTGAAACGTCTGTACGAGTGATAACCAGCCATTTTGTGGGTGCCCAGGGGTACATTTTATAAATGATGTGCTTCTGTTTTATAAACGGTGTGTCTTCATTGCAACAACTCTGACTTGCAAAAGCAGCACACATAGCTGAGCCTTTGTGCTGTGGATATACCGCAGAGATGAAACCATTCACAGGCGAGGCCATGTTTGGATTTTCAAACGAGATTAGAGCTTTAAATTTAAAAACGGGCAGGCAGAGGTTAGCCTTGTTTTTTTTCTCAGAAGCAGTCACAAATCCGCTCATGAAAAAATAAAGAAAAGAAGTGCGAGGAGAAGGAAGTGGAGGAGGAGGAGGAGGAGGAGGAGGAGGGAAAGGGCAGGTGGAAATAGCCTGCTCTCAGGGACCTTTGAAAGCAGCAGGTCCTTGGCAGGAAGAATGACCTCATTTAAAATGCGAGGAGTCTGGAGTGGGTCGCGAGCAGAGAGGGTAGAGCCACCCAGCTGGGCCTCCTCGGCGAGGTGGGCCTCCCCAGCGAGCTGCACTCAGAGGCCCACCGCGGGGGCCCCCCCCAGTTCACCCTCCCTGGCTGGCCCTTTATCCTTTCCAAAGGGAAAGGGCCCACAGCGGCCAGCAGCTTACTGTGTGCGAGGGGGTGTGTGTGTGTGTGTGTGTGTGTGCGTGTGTGTTTGGGGATGTGTTCGGGGGTGTTGGGAGGGCTACCCTTAAACAGGATGGAAGGAAAAGGCCGAGGAGGAGAAGAAAGAAGGATCCAAAAAAAGGAAAGAGTTTAGTGTTCTAATTTGTGCCAGCAGAGGTGGACTCCCAGGAGACTGGGGACCAGGGACCTTTAAGACAGAACATTCTAGAAAGGAGGGGTGTGCAAATCTGTCTTTTTGGTTTGGGAGTGTGTGTGTTTGTGTGTCTGTGTGTGTGTTTGCTGAGCAGGGCATGGCCTGACTTTCCAGCACCTTCTATCTGGGCCGCCGGCGTGTCCCATGTCATTTGCGACGCTATGGGGAGGGGGTTGAACGGATTAGCCTGCTTTGGACAGTGTCACACCACACAGAGGCTCCTGCTGCTGGTGGCCATGCTAAATGGCTCTTTAACAGTCAGCTGTTTTCCCCTTTGTACTGCTAGCTGGCCGTATTGAAATGGGGGCCAGGGCCGTTCCCCCCCTTGAGCAATTGTTTGGAATTCATGGCTTGTGCTGGATAGAATTGTGCCAGTTCTCAGCGTTTAGAAAGGATTCAGCTTTTCTGTTTGGTGGTATGCTCTTTACGTAATTATCTAATATTATAGAATAATTATTTTCAGATGAATGAAGTATAGATAATTGAAACAAAAAAAGATTGGTATCAGAATAACTGTTTTGATTTGTGTGATTTATTTAAAAAAAAAAAACTTTTGCCAAGAATTGTCAACTCTTTTGTGATGATGAAGAAACTGTGACATCACACAGACGTCCCAGCACCTGATATCTGCACCTCCTCCTGTTTTCCATTGCAATTCTTATATTTTTTATCACATCACATTTAGTTACACCTATCCTATAGTGAATATAAGTTTTCCCCTTTTTGGCGAAGCTGGACAAGGTATCCATGGCTTGGTATGGATGCTGAATGTCTGGACTGTTAAAGGCGTGTTAAGGGTTTCTTATGGAGGGATGTGTCCAGGGTGTGGACGATGTGGCTGATTTCAGGCCAAGCTGGGGTTCTGCTGATCGCCCATGCAGGCCGTAAGCTAGTAGGTCATGGAGCCAGGCCAGGCAGGCAGTAAGCTAGTAGACCAGGCAGCCAGGCCAGGCAGGCAGTAAGCTAGTAGGCCAACCAGCCAGGCCAGGCAGGCCAGTGACAGTGGGTCCCTGTGGTGGTGTATCATGGCTGGTAATCCCGTCACGGTCCACTAATCCCCTCTCCGCCATCGCTGTGCTGCCCTCTTCCTAATAACCCTAATCTCATTACACGGCCAACACAAACTTTCCCATTTATCTACACATTTCAAAATGAAACTAATAAGGCTTAGGGGGCCTACCCGCCGACTCTGCCACCCCCCTCCCCCTCTCTCCACCCCCACCCCCCTCATCTACCCTTCCTCCCCTCGCCTTTAGCCTCTTCCACTTCCACGCCCGGCCACCACCACAACCCTAATCATATTCCTGCCTATCTAAAAGCAATCAGCGATAGTGTTAGCCACGACAATACCGGGGGGAGGAAGTGGGGAGCACAGCTGGACTAATTCAATGAAATGCCGTGCCGCCACGCGTTCCGTCTGCTATAGCAGCGCCATGACGATGAGCAGAGCGTGCCCAGTGAATAAGCGTCATGGAGCGATAGGGGAGGCCAGCATAATGGAGGGGCGAGTTTGGATGTGGAGAGTCTCATTGAGGTTCAGTGTAACACTCACGTCCTGAGAGATACCTCTCGCCTGCTGCGTGACTGACTGACTGACTGACTGACCGTGGCATGTTGGACCTCTGAATGGTTTGGGGTGTGCAGTAGATTGAAGTACCTTAGACGGAGCTCTGCCGGGCTTCTTCTTTACTTTTGGAACCAGCGAGTGACTTTTGGCTGTGAGCATGATGGTGCCCCTGCATGGGATGGCTTGGCTTAACCAACATCTCTACCTTTCCATTGAATGGTTCCTTCCCTCCTGTTTACTTTCAAATCAACTGTAAGCACACAAATAAAAAGTACATATTGAAACATATCTGAAAAGGTTTAAGTTGAGATGTGTTTTATACGGATGTAAATATTTTAGTAAAAAGGTTCCCAGGCCGTATCTAGAGCGCTGTTCATTTCTGTGCTATGTTGTAGCCTTCAAAATGTCTGCTGCTCAATACACTTTTCAGGAATATCTACATTCAAGCAAGAACATATTTTTTCCACCGCACGTACACAGTACTCTAAAGTATGTCTTCAAAAGTAATTAGGTCAAGGTTAATAGACTTTGAGATAGTTCTTTAATTCCTTCACTTTCTTTGCCATTTTGATCCCATAGAATGAGCTTGGTGGTAGCTTAGCATAGCATTTTGCTTAAACAGGTGTTTGAGAAGGTTTAAATGAGAATGTTTTGTGCGGTGCAGAGATTCATCTCGCCATGGCAGAAGTTCCACTTGACAACTACATTGTTGTCCTTTAGCTCGATCAATTGAAAGTGCTACAAATCCCTCCATGACAAAAACCTCTTGTCTATCTGCCATCATATATCTTCTTGTGCCAGTACACCCGTTCTCACAGTTAAAGTAAGAGGCTAAATACGAAATGGAGGATCTTTCTTACAACTCATACCTGCAGAGGGATAGCAATAGCAGCAAAGTAAACAAAAGTAAACCAAACTAGGAATTGATCCTTACGAATTGTCAGGAACTCTATGTAAATGACTGAAATCTGAAAGCAGCGACTTACACATTTGATATCAACAAGCATAGCATTGCTTTTTCGTAAGGCGTAGCTTTGAAATGTGTTGACGCCGACACTGTGTGGTGTGCCGCCCGTCTGGTCGTTATGCACCGGGGTAACATAAAAAAAAAAGCGCCCACGTTTTAAACACTCCTCAGTGCCAGCCAGGCCATTCCATGGATGGGCCCCCCTGCTGGGATCGCTAAGCCCCCTACAACAGGGACGAAAAGTGCATTTCCAGCCTCGAAGCGCCCGAGTGCTTTGCAGCCGAACCGCTTGTCCTGTCCTCTGCCTCTGACACATAGCCAGCTATTATGATTGGCTCCCCGACTCTTCTCAGACCCTGCTAACCTCGGGGAGGGAGTGCATGTGAAAAGACTCGTTTTGGGGGCTTTCCGCGCTGCCACCATTATGGATAGGACCCATTACCCTCGTAATGAGTGACACAGGGTCTAATTATAAATGTACTTGGAGATGCTGTGGTGAAGAAATGCGTGCTGGAGATGGCAGCCCCTATTAGCGCGGCTGCTCTAAGTGATCTGTGCTAGCTGCTAAAAACCTTCGCACATTCAGAGCGTTTCAATCAAACGAGGTGGTAAATTGATGAAGGAGACCCCACTTAACTGGCTCGCACAATGGAGGGCCTCTGGCAGACATTAGCAAATTGGTTAAAAATTGGACGGAAGATTAATATTCTTGTGTCTCAATCACATCTCGTTTGTTCGTGGAGATCGTTAAGAAATCATGCGAAATTTGGCAATGTTTTTCCAAGCCCCCCGGGTAGGCCATTGGAATGAAGCCTTCTGGTCTTCTGGTGGCCTTGAGAGAGTTTTTTGTTTAGCTAACCGGAAAGAACTTGTTGAAACTGTGGGCGGGCCCCGGCGGTCGGGTGGGGGGATGGGGTGTGGGGGGGGGGGGCGGTGGGGG
>JAVQIZ010242748.1:0-26982 GCA_036023535.2 Galaxias brevipinnis | reverse complement strand
CCCATTCTAAAATTGGTATTTCAATAATTATGTTGATTAACAACATAACAACACAACATTAATATATAATTAGGGAATGTATCCACTTTAATCACACAATAATCATCCATCTGATCAAGGGCTACAATCATATGATCACACAACACAGAAAGTCTCCGACACAATCAATAAGGGAAAGAACAACACTGCACAAGAAGTTAGCCTACAGTCCAAAACGTCCACTGTAAATTAAGAACAAATTGGTTTTCCTTCCATGTGAAATGAAACAATCAAGGATGTCTAAATCATAGTGGCAAAGGTTTGCTTTCCAGTGCTCTGACTGACCCTTCTCCCCAAAGCAAAGAATAGCCTTCATCTCATACCGCCCGACAAAAACCTATGGCCTAATGGTATAACTTAGCAAGCATAACGAATTAAGTAGGAGACAGGGGCTGTTAGGCGAGATAAAGGGCCGAGGTTGCATTGCCAAATGGACTGTAACAAGCCTTTCGGGGCCTCCTTACCTTAAATCCCACTGGCAGGTTCTGGCAGTCCTGTGTGCAGCCACTGACTCGCCGGTTCAGGCACTCGTTCACGTTGCAGTTCTTCTCGTCCGAGCGGTCGCCACAGTCGTCCTTCTTGTCGCATAGGCTACCCTCGGAAATGCAGCGGCCGTTGGAGCACATGAAGAAAGAGCCGTTGCACAAACTCTCTGGAGGAAAAAAAAAGAAAAGGAAAAAAAAAGTCAAACAAAGATGTAAAAAGCTCATGCATATAACTGTCATTGCCCCCACTCAGAACAGCGGCATCACAATTAGGCAGCATGTGGGGGGACTCATTTTCCACTTCACCACAGGATCTCAACAGATTGGTTCAATTCAGGGAGGCTCCCCTCGGCGTGAGTCTCTTTTGTCTCCGCCATATGTTCCGCGGTTTCCCCGAGGTGGGCTGGGGACTGCAGACACTGATGAAGAGCTCCCCACTGCTCAGCCAAACCCCTGGTCCTACCTGCGGCCAGACATTTGAGGTTCAGTGGCAGCTCGTCTGAGCGGTCAGGGCAGTCGGCGTAGCCGTCACACTCCCACTGCGAGCTGAGCAGACAGCGGCCGTCCCTGCAGCGGAACTCGTCAGGGCCGCAGGAGCGGTAGACTGCGGGGGGAGAAAACAGCCACAGTCTCCTCAAACTGACACTCCAGCGGCGTGCCAACATAGCTTGGAAGCCTCCGTTTTAAAAAATAAGCCTTTTGTTATGTGTTAAGTGTAGCTGCCACAGGTAAAGGCAGGAGAAAGATAAGGACGGAGGCAATGAGCTTAGCGAATGAACTTGCCACATTCAACGGACTCGTCAGACCCGTCTCCGCAGTCATCGTCGTGGTCACAGACAAACTGTTGAGGGATGCAGGCTCTGTTCTGGCAACGGAAGGAGCTGTCGTCACATGTGTTGTTGGGCGCTAACGCACGAGAGAAAAGGGGTTGAGGGGCACAAAAGTGTGAGCCAACACCACTGCGCATATTTCAACGCTGAATATTTGCAAAATCAAGTGGTAACATAGGTTGAGTTAGCTGATGATTCACAATAGCTTTGTACGGCTGCATGGTTAGTCAGTGAATCACCCTCATGTCACAGGACAATGGCACGCTGTCCGTAATGGATGGATAACACATGGAGATGGAGGAGGCTTACCACAGCCAGCTGCAGACAGTTCATCACTGCCATCGGGGCAGTCCCTCTCGCCATCGCAGAGCCAGCGTTTGGGTACACAGGCGTAAGACCCGGGGCAGCTGAACAGGCCTGGAGCACAAGTCACTGAGCCTACAGGTGTTATAGGGGCAGACAGTACATCAATAAACATCAACTGTCGAGGTCTGCAGTCTACCATTTGAAAGGCATCTCTAACTGTTTTGGATAGTATTGGTGTATGGTAGACTATACTAGATACGAGTTCTTATAATTAGTTTGCCATGGAATGGCCTTTAAGGCACAACAAACCAATTAATCATATTATTAAAATAGCTTTTTTTCTTTAAAAAATTAAGTAAATACAGTAGTTAATACAGCATGCTGGCCTGAAGCGCTCCCCAATGCTTTTGATAGGCACAGTTCGGAAAAGCTTAGGGCTATTTCATTAATATTTCCTTGACATTTCATTGCAATCCAATTATACCACTGTTTACAGCCCACATTTCATAGTCATTGTTGTTTGATTATTATGATTTTGTTCAAGTTGGAATTCATTATTGTTACATCTCATTTACGTATTGAAATGCCTGTGCCAAATCAGCCATAATGATGAAAAATGTATTTGCCTAACTGCCCAGTCATATTATGTTGAAATTGTTTCTACTTAGTTTTTCCATTGTTACACACACACGCAAACAACAAACACTGCATTTCTGTGTGTGTGTGTGTGTGTGTGTGTGTGTGTGTGTGATGCATATATATAATTGCATGCATGCATGAATGGAATTAATGGATGGATAGATGGAAGTATGGATAGAATAAGGGATGGAAGTAAGGATTTTTACTTTATGGATGGATCGATGTATTTACTTGATGGATGGATGGATACATGGACGCATTTAATGGATGATTATTGCAACACATCCTAGTCAGATATCAAGCTAAATATGTGTATGGCACCTCAAGGTTACTTACCACATATTTGCACACTTTCATCAAGACCATCCTCACAGTCGTTTTCTCCATCGCACAGCCACTGCTTAGCCACGCACTTGTTCTTAGAGCAGGCAAACTGGTTCCATAGACAGGACGAGTCTGGAGAAAGAGGTTGGTGGAGAGAAAGGGAATATTAAAATGCCTTGTATCAAACGTGACGGGGCAGCCATACCAAAAAGCAGCCCAGCCTGTATAATTGGAACGATCCTTTCTAATCAAAAGACAACAAAGAGGCCCCTGTTCATCTTTACTCGTTTGAGTTTCAGGAAGCATTGGCTTTCGAGCCCAACAAAGATCTTATATATTTTTCAGTCTTCACTCATACATACATAAATAAGGTGTTTGAAGCTAAAAAGGAGCACTCGCCTTTTGATATCATTTCATTTACATTTAATGGTATGATAATCAACATATATTTGCCCACATATTTTCATCAATTGTATGCCAGGATTGCCGAGCGTCAATGAGAACTGCCAGCTTTGATGATTCATCAAAGTGGATATAGTCACCAAAAAAAGCCCTTACGGTGAAAGGGATAAGGCCTTGAGCAGATGAATTCATAATCTGTGCGGGAGTACATGCCATTGACCCACCAGCACTATCCCTGAGGAGGACTCACGTGTGTGTTCTCTCTGAAGTCAGTATACCTACACTTCAGTCAAAGGCCGAGACGGGACGAGACCCACCTTGAGGTCAACCCACGAAAGCAGGGAAGCATGGGAGGACATTTAGCTTAGTCTTCTTTACTTCCTATCTTTGTGCGGTACATCATATCAATGCGGCGCACTTTGATATGATGATATGAAATGAGAGACGTCTGTGATGATATGAATGGAGAATGACTAAATCTGGAAATCACATTTATTCAGGTTTCCTGTACGCGATTAAAGTATTTGCATTTCAAATGCTAACAGCTGTTTAAAGTGAATAACAAAATAGTGGAGCCACAAAATGCAACTGTATTAAAGGCAATCTTTTATATTTCACTGCAAAGAAATGAACATCAGACATTTTTGCGATGACAGAGGAGCATTTCCTCTAATCATTTGTGAAATGTGGATTTTTTTTTAGGAGAAATTATTACATTTCCCCTTCGACCATTTTTTCCTTCGCCATCAGATTAGCTCAAGCTTTTTATATGATAATTAACTCGGAGGAATGAGAATACTATCCGTAAGTCAAGCAAAAGCAATTCAGTACTTCTAACAGAATGCCAGCATCATTCATATGTGCGCTGAAAGGCGGGAGCACATTTGCAATTCTTGATATAATCAGTTCACACATACATGAACCTTCTGGATGTATGCATTATAATATGTGCATGCTGAGTGAGGCCTTATAGCATTTACTAACGATTTGCCAAACAAATATGTTCCTAACATATTTAAATAGTTTTGTGTGTAACCCGACTAAAACGTTATGCTTGGCTGAAACCACTGCTAAATTCTCATATTAATTAATATGCAACCACACAAAAAAATAACAACTAAGCATTACTCGACATTATACAGTACAGCTGAGTTGTTATCACTACATACAAATACACACCAACTAAGCCCACATCTTCTTCCTCTTTACTTGTGTAAATAAAGAAGACGAGGCTCTCTGCACAGAGACAGGTATCGGTGGATGGATGGCCCATAGACGTAGGAACCATGTAGTCAAGGTTCCTCTTAATGAGCAAAGTGAATTATGAGCAGTGGCACACAAGTACACTGGGAGGCTTCACCTATTCACTTCCTTTGACGGCAGAATCAATGGCACATGGACGGACATGCATTGGTTGTTGGTTTTGATGGCAAATTATATTTACCCAGACCATGACTCAATTAAAATCTTGCCATCTAATTGGAAGGACCTTTACTTTGTCATGGAGAGTTATGCATACATTAGCGGGGATCAAAGCATGGATTAAGAGCATCCTTGTTTTCTCCTATGAGGGAGGGAGGGAGGCTGAACCGTGGAGATGTGATTGACCCTTTCAGGAGTCACATTGTCCAGTGAACTCAGATGTTTTCATCTTTGAGAACAATTCACAGCGACTAATGCCTAATTAATTAAATGTAACGCTGAGGAACTACGCTAATTGGTCGGGGGACAGACAAGAAAAATGGTGCGTAAATAAACTCATCTGCGGTGCGCATTAGAATGTACTGACGGACACATGACATCACCACGGCCCCCTGAGCTCTAGCATGCTCAGCAGTGAACCGTAATTAAAGAAACAAAACAAAGCAAGGAGGCATGGCTTTCGACACAACAAACAACACACACTCCGTCTTGATTCATTACATATGGAAGTCCTTTTCAAATCAACTCAAGTGAAGTGGAATAGTTTTTAAAGAGCTACTGTAAATAACAATAACCCGATGTTGACAGAAACGCTGGTTCTGAAACTAAACGATTGTAGACAAAAATATTTATCTCAAAGTAAAAAAAACAAACAGTTTCTCTGTTTAGAGAAACTGCATCGATTTCAAGCTCCCTCATTATGAGAAACCACACCTGACACCCATCCTTACAAGCAAGGCTCGAAAGCCTATATCACAGTTGCAAGGGTAGCAAAACTGGATCTACGTGACCAATATGTACTCACCACACTGGAACTCATCAGCTCCATCCTCACAGTCTTTCTGTCCGTCACACAGCCACACACTTGAGATGCAGTTCCCGCTGGGACAGGCAAAGTGGCCCTCCTCACACCTCTGCCCATGGGAAACTAGGGCAAATGGGAAAAAGGGAAATGAGTCAGGAGTGTTTTGGCCATGACGGGGGCCATTATCTCGGGCTTAAGCTCTCTCCAAATCACTCTCTTGATGCCGGGCCACATCAGAATAACTTTCCTTTTGTTCTCTCTAAGGCTGTTAATTGAAGCCGGGCTTACCAGATCTGTCTTTTTAAATGGAGAAGACGGGACATACAAAAGCTCACCCTGGCAGTTGGTCTCGTCGGCGTAATCGCCACAGTCATTTGCGCCGTCGCAGATCCACGAGGGATGGACGCACAGCGAGGTGGAGTTACAGGAGTAGAAGGTCTTCTCCTTTGCTCCCAGCTTATAGAAATAGGAGCAGTCGGTGTGGTCTATGGACAAAACAAAGACCAGTTAACAAAAACACCAACAAACAAGAACGAACCAGCCATGGATAGTCTAGAAACAAACATGTGGCACTATTAGCATATCCCACACATTATGTACAGTTGGAGTATCAGGCCCAGACCTAAATCACAGACGATCAAAGGTATTTCGGCCCCCCAAAAGAATAAAAGACTCACTGCAGGTTCTTTCATCTGAGGCGTCAGCGCAATCAATGATCTGGTTACACCAGGCGGAGCTGGGGATACAACTGCCATCTTGGCACAGTGATTCAGACGAGCCACACGTGACATCTGCGGAATATCCAATTAGCATTTCAGACGTCACAATGTGACATTCACAAGGTCAGGGCTAGTGAGTGTTAAGGAAGCTAACTATTCAAACATACATAGGGCCACAGGCCAGCAAGTAGTTACATTGTTGAGCCAACAGTAAGTAGTAACCTAAAACGGCAATGCCCCTGTAATGACCAGTAGCTACCTTGAACTGAGTATTTAAAACAAATTTGTAATGATTTAGTCGAATGTTGCTTTTACCAAACATTTTTTGATAGTCAAACATAAAGAAAGATAATCAAGACTATTTGAGATGTTCTGGAACTCTGCCCTATGTTCTATTGGAACACAAACACTATTTGAACTTTCTGTTCCATTGGCATACCCTTGGTACTGAACAACTGAACAATAAATAGGTTGAGATGTGAAGGCAAACACATTTCTTGGGGGAAATCTAGGCAAGTGAGGGGCTTGCATGCTTTCTTGCTCAATTACCATCAGCAATGGCACTGGACGCTTCACTTATTTGCATGCCACCTAAGGATAAGTTCCCATCGCGTTTTAAAGCTTTCCTAATGAGCTATTTTCACTCTGTTTAGGTCAACTAAACACCAAACGCTTTTTTTGTTCTCTGGGCAAGCAAATGAAACGGCAAATAAAATAAAGGAAAGAAATCATGATGGTTGATTTATTTGAATACACATGCAAACATACTGCAGAATATTCCTTTAAAATTATCTCAGCAGATTTAAAGATTTAAAAATAAAAATCCTTTCCAGGCTTTCCAGGAGGAGTGGTTTTCAGGAGCGGGTGGGTCCCACACCATGGGGATGCTGAGGCTACACGTGGCCCGCCTGCAGCCAGAGCCATTAGCATTAGCATCACAGAGCGGGGACCTGCGCTCAGAGGCATTCTGAAGACGGGAGGGAGTTCAAATTGTTTACACTCACTGTTGCAGAAGGCCTCGTCCGAGTTGTCCCCGCAGTCGTCCACACCGTCACAAAAGCGACTGTTGGACACACAGCGTTGGTTGTAGCAAGCTTGGAAGCCTCGCCTACAGCTCCTGTTGTCTGAAGTTAAAAAGGTATTATATATTACAGTATTTTAAAACAATAAATGTTTCTCTATATTTTTTGTGTTGAGATTAGTTTGTGGCTGATTTATTTTGTGGCAATAGCCCTGATCAGATGGACCCGATTTGTGTTGCACTTGTATCAATATGGCACAAACTCTACTGTATAGAAGCAGACAAAAGGTAAGAAATTGAAGGTAATGTGATGGAATCCT
Source organism: Galaxias brevipinnis (assembly GCA_036023535.2). Taxonomy (NCBI): domain Eukaryota; kingdom Metazoa; phylum Chordata; class Actinopteri; order Galaxiiformes; family Galaxiidae; genus Galaxias; species Galaxias brevipinnis. Next base: position 19,670 of record JAVQIZ010242748.1, on the reverse strand, counting down.
TTCTAATTACATACCACAATATTGCATCTTTTCATCAGACTTGTCTTTACAGTGGGATATACCATCACAGGTCAGCTGGTAGTTGATGCATTCTCCATTTCCACATTCAAATTCGGTGTGGATATTGCATGAGGAATTCTCTGCTGCAAGAGCAGAGCTCGCAAGTGAGGGAGCATCATGTCTTTTTTGTTTATATACTAATTACCCATACCATTAATTTCATGACAAAGTCGAAAGATAAAAACCAACATTCAATGACCTTTAAAATGTCGGTGATAAAGAGGTAATTTTACTTTGTGAGACATATAAAATAATAATAGGTTGGTGAATATTCTGTGGAAATGTTGACTTACACACACATCGGTTGTCATCCAATAGCACACGTTCCCCACGGCAACTACAGTTGACCTTTCCATCTGGCGTCAAGAGGCAAAGGTCACCACAACCGCCATTCATGTGGGTGCATGGCGACAATTCACCTACGTACATCGACAACACGCAGAAGACGTTCATTGCATCTGCATTGTATAATAGTTAAGGGTATTTTTTTTCAATTAGTGGCAGTTTCTATTTGTCCAAAAAGAAATAGGAAACAAGTATACGCAAGCCAAAGTTGAAGTATATAAGTTATAGGTAGCTACAATGAGGTATTGCATGTCCCTTATTAAGGACCAAAACAACAGCTGCACTGTACTGGTACTCCCAAAGGGCCCTTGTTGGCCTGCTGTTCTGATCTATGGCCAGATAGACCAATCATGAACACAGGAGTTGAGTGAAAATGAGAATATTGCAATAGTCATGGATATTGTACTGTAGAGAAAAAAAAAACTGCTATCCATTCGATAGTGTGATTTTTTTTCTTTTCTTCTGGTAGGTCAGAGCTTGAGGTCCGTGATCATCTTCAGTCATGAGATAAATGAGCAGACAAAAAGTCTTCCCTCAGCAGCTTCAGCAGAAGCAATCTTCTGGGACCCTCTTAAGCCCATTAACAAACGTTCCAGTTTTACCACATACGACACTTCGGAGACCTATTCACAGACTCGGGGATACTGTTTTATTAATTGCATCCCCACGTTAAGCTTTTACCCCATGCTAAATAAGAGTCCTCTAATTTATCATTCCCACTTTTTCCCTCCAAGTCTACAGGATGAGGCAGGCTGGAGACTCTTTGCGGCAACAAACATGGAACACAACTTGACGTGGCATCACACAATGTATCACCAGAGGCACGGATCACAGAGCTCAATGTATTGCTTTCTCCAAAAAGAGCTTCACAGTCACTTTAGCTCGTCACATTTCCTCTTAGAAAACCTTCCAAACTCATAAAGCAATACTAAAGTAAGATATTGAAAAATTTAACCCACCTCAAAAAAAGTTCAACATTTTGAGTTATTAGCTATAATGCCATGGCAAACAATTGAATGAGGTTGGGAGTTCTCAGATTAAGCTTTGGTCTTATGAAATATTTAGTATGTTTTATGTGGCATACACTTCAGAAAGGGCTAGACCTTTAAAACTCAAATCGATGAAGCTAGGAAACAGTGGCTTGTAATTGTTTTGTGCACTGATTGTTGTTTTCATGAATAACTCCGTTACAGTCTTGTCTGTCCATGTGATGATAAATGGAGCTACTTTGTGATTTTTGGGACACTTTTCTTAGAATGGTGCTATTGTGGCATTAATGAACCATTCATTAAGCCGTAAAATGCTGGAAATAGTTTGCCCTACATAATGTTATAAAGCCTTTTATACATGTTTAATGCATGGGTTATGGTATGTTATGTTATGTTAACAATATAAGAGAAAGTTATGCTTATGGTCATATGGCATTGCTTTTCCCCCAATTGTTTTGTTTTATTTATTATTTAAACAGTCTCAATAAACTAAATAAAAACGTCTACATTTATGTTCCAGAACACACACAAAAACAAACACAAACACACAACCACTAAACCCCTTACTGTCATATACATATTCGCTTTTCCATTTTCAGGTACAGTACTTACAATTGTTAGTGTCACTGGCCACAGCAACTATTCCCATGGGCTGATGGGGGATGTCTGCTCGGAGCACCTTCGTTTCTCCCCCGGTATACTTGTTTGATCGCAGCACAGCCCTGCGGGCCCAGTCCGACCAGAAAATGAAGTCTCCATAGACAGCAAGGCCAAAGAAGCTTCCTGAACCAGATTTCACAATGACCTAGAAATTGTAGACGCACAGTTTCAGAGTATGATTCTGGTAATATATTTCAACCTAACTGCTGTTATGGAACTGTAGGTACACATCAGAAAACACACATATAAAATATATATATATATATTTATATATACATATATAGAACAATATTCATGAAAACAGAAAACACATTGCTCGTTATACTGTAAATGAAATAATATGTAACACACGGGACTTTAAACAGTTTGCAGGGAGTAAACAGATGGAAAAACGACATCTTGGCTCATCAATCAATCCATCACCGGCCACGTGACTGTTTAACCCAGATGCTGGGCCACTAAATGACAGTGTCACTGTGCGAGGGGCAGGAATCCATCAGTGGGCTCCTGGAGGGACTCCCCTCCAGACTGGAGGCCATCAGAGCTTATAGCCGCTCTGCCGTTTCAGCCATTAGTGGGACACACTTGGAACCAGCATCGCATTAGCACTGCTGCCACACAGGGATTAATAGGACAGGTGTTGATTAAAAGAGCCCAGCGTGGGGAAGAAGCAACAACTGGCCATCGGCAGCGTGGAAGGGAGACGAGGTACGCAGGGAAGGAGGAGGAAGAGGGAGGGGGGTTGCCAGATGGGGTTTTGACAGAACATATTGACATAAAATTAGATTAGGGACACGTTCGTTTTACATGCGCTGACTAATTATTCATGTACCGAATCTCAAGTTGTCTACTAATAAGCATGTTTTTGGTAAATAGAGAAGTACATCCATATTTCCGCCTTGACTTGCTGTTGAATATTTATGTCTAACAAGACATAAGCGGACACTTCAAATTGGAGTTACCAAACAAAGCTTCTATGCGCTTTTGTCTTTTGTGTGCAAGGCCTGGCAGACCATAGCTCAAACTACATTTTAAAGCGTACTTATGCGACACTCAATTAATATTCTGTCTCGTTCACGCGGCAAAGGTCGTCTTTTCACCGCTTAATGTGTTGACATCTTCCCTCGACACGTACTTCGCTGCCCTCCCCTGACACCTGGCATCATTAATGACACTCTCCACTCCTTGAAATGGCAGCAGAGAGTTAGGAGAGAGGGCGGCCCTTTAACACCCCTCCGTCTCATCTGTCAGAGGGGATGTGTCAACCCAGCTCCCCTATGGCCCGCAGAGACACTTCCGTGGTGGAGGAGGAGCCATCCGACTGGGAGACCCTGTTGGGACGCAACAAGCGCTCCCACCAACCCCAGTCCTGCTTGGCGCAATGAGAAGAAGGTCTCACGCCCGTACTCCACCACCCTAACGTGTCACGAAATGTTCCCCCGCTGACAATCAGCGACCTCAGTTTCATTTCCACATTGGAGTCGGGAGGCTGACTGGGTTGGGCCCTCCAGGGCCTCTCTCCACATAAAGCCTTCATTAACGGGACCAGACTGAGGCAAGGGCACGCTCTGGAACCCCCCAAGGGCAAAGCTTCGGAGGCCTGCGACCTCGCTTGGCAAACGGGTATAGATAACTAATTGAGAGCGGCCAAGGTGCCAAGTCGCATAGGTCGTGTGGAGCGCAAATTAAAATCTATCACAAAGAGGAGCCACAATGTAATGTAATCCCTTACATGCCGGAGATACGGCGGTATACATATCCGCTTCGGATTTTCGGGATAAAATACATTATGCATGCAACCTCTCATGAATAAAATGACACCCACCCCTCCCCTCCCCTCTCTCTGTCTCATAGCTCTTTAAGTTGGTCGGGAAATGACTTCTATAATTAAGTAAACTGCGCGCTATCCAGCCGTGATGAGACATATGCACGAGGTATTTCAGAAACCATCCATTGTGTGGAAGCTGATAGCCCATCAGCTCAACAGGGCGAGAGGAAATAACGTGGCAGACAGAAAAAGGAGTCCGTCTCCTCAAGGAGGGGACGTCGGGACATCCACACGGGTGGATTCCCCTTTGTTGTCTCCCTGTTTCAAACCACAGGATGTGTGGAAAGGAAACAGAGAGATTGAGGCTGCACGAGTAAATCAGTCAATAGGGTTCAACCTAATCGGTCTTAGTGTGTTCTGTGTCTCACTGAGAGGAAAGGGAGAAGCATCGTTATCCGAGGTAGATCAAAAGTAATGCATTGGATGGGCAAAATGGATGTATGAATGACGTGCATAGACATAGCCAGCGTCAAGAAACACCGCACTATCACGCGCTCGATGCAAATCGATCATCGGAATATAACAAGGCAAGCCATGTTAAAGTTAAAGTAGCATGAACGTTTTCTCAGGACACTCACATGTCGATGGGAGCCGTCATAGTCGCACCTCTCAATCTTCCCCAGGCTGCCGTCGGAAAAGTAAAGCTTTTCGGCTTTGTGGTCAATGGTCAGTCCGTTTGGCGTGAGGATGTCGGTGCTGACGGTGACCTTTATGTTGTTTCCCGCTAGGGTGGACCTCATGATGCTGGGCCTCTGTTCATTCCAATTAGTCCAGAACATTAGGCTGAAAGCAGTCACACGTAAATGTACTGTTACTAACTAACACATGGTATCGTTTCAAAGGTTTCACAACCCAAATACACAAAATGCAGTCTGAGTCTACAGTGTCTTTTCAGCTGTCTTCTCAGCTGTCTTCTCAATGCAATATCCACTGTCATGCAACATCTCTATTCACATTTACTTCCAGATGCATTTACCCCTGCGTGGTAAGGAGCACAGAACAAATATATGTTCTCTGAAATTGAATCGGGGCCAGCGGTGATGGTTTTAATAGGACTCCGATTGTAGCATGTCAAGCTCCTCGTTGGTAGAGAAAACAAACACTGATGGGGGCGAGAATTATTCATAGGAATGTTTCTGAGTAGCCGTAGGTCTATCTGGGGTTGCCATTTAATTATCAATATGATCCGATAACTCACCACATGCCCCCCAGACCTGTCATCTGTTATTTCCTGTTTTCTTCCGGTTTCCCTTTCTACCAATTTCCTCACACAGGCTGTCTGTTCATTTGCCATTTGATATCTTATTAACGTGAATGGTAGATAAAATACTTCTTGTAAGGCCACTAAGAATGAAAAAACATGATAATTGAGTACATAAAATATCTATTTCTTAAGTAGGTTTCGAGAGTTATCTATGAGTATTCAAGAACTTAAAGCAGTAATGGAACTAAAAGTGTGAAAGGAGAATTCACATCCTTATTGCATATTTCCGACAATCTTTGAAATGTAGTTCTGTAGTTGGTAAAGTATAATTTCCTTTTGCACATAATCTGGTTTTCTCCAAATGCTGGTCACTCCTGTAAACTCAAGTCCATAATGAAACCACCGGACAGGCACACTTCAAGGTTAATATGCTTTTCTTCAAGAACATCCAGGGCTGACTAATTACTCATCTTGTTTAAAATTCTAATTAACAGACTGTATATTTGGAGTAGGTGGGGAAATTGTGCCAAATTACTGGCTAAGGACACCATCTGAGGTCAGGAGTTTAATTTAGTTATTGAACTCTAGGCAAGGAACTTTCCATGCAAATTGAGTCTCTAATGGCATCTCACTGAAATATAAAATTCTCATAATCCAGTAAGATGTGCCTGTTACATGTTAGTGAGCATAACAGGAACGTTGGGGTGTTGTGAGACAGGAAAAAAACTGCAGCAGGCACCTCTACTGCAGAAAGGAAAGTGTCAAACCAATTAGGTGTTTACTTCGGTGTGCAGTGAGGTAACTATCCTTTTTTCCTCAGTATCATGGGATCAGAATACTAAAGTTTCCATAGTAACGACCATGCTACCTTTGCCAAACAACGTCATCCGAGCTTTGCTCGAGTCAATGCTATTCGACTGTGAGACACCGGTAAAGCATGAAAGTCTCAGCGTGCAAAGTTCTCGACCAGAATCCTATCTAAAAGTAGTATACATGAGATATCATCATGCCACAGACTAACAACAGACCTGGCTGTGACAATTGAATTGTGATTTTGCCTTATCATATCTTACATACACCAAAACATGCTATGACACAGAACTAACAAATGCACAGTAAACGTGATGCATCTAACTGCCAGTCACAAAAACACATGGACGGACTCAGTGGTGCCGCTCACTTCTGGCACTCGTCCAGGGCTAGGACGTGCGGGTGATCCTCCTCCGAGAGGGTGACCACGGCCTGCCGGCTGAAGGCGTTGGCCCGGGTCTGGTCCACCGTCTGTCGGCTGATGCTGGAGGTGGTGGAGCTCGTCCAGTATAAAGTGTCCCAGGCCCGGTGGTACGCCAGACCCTCCACCGAACCCACATCTATGGGGAACAGAAGTCACCTTTGGTTTAGTTCACATGTCTAATTAGACACGGATCCTTCGCTCCAATGGGCCCCGATGTGGTGTGGCGCGTATGTTGAATGTCCCCGGTTTGTTTATGGCTTATCCTCAAGTGGTAATTTCACTGCGAAAGATGAATCTGTCAGTTAACCGTGAACTTAACAAGTTTGACATAAAACATGGATGAATCCCAGTGCTCGTTCTGCAGCGTAATGTTCCTGGCACTATTGGAATTCTCACCTAGCATGCACACAGCATCTGCTGTCCTCGTTTTTTTGGTGCGTGTTGTTGGCTGAGACATTCTCACCTTCATACTACCCTAGAACTCCCAAGTGTGTGCCATGTACACTGTCGTTTGTGAATGGGTTCCTTAATTGGTCTTAATGGTGAACATGTGGTCAGTCCTGGAGATATGGGCTGTATCTGGCACTTCCAAAAGCCATAAACCATACATGGGCATACTTAAGGCACTATCTGAGTCAGCCAATTGCTAATTAATTGTTCGCAATAAAAGGAGTCTGACAGCTTGGTTTTTGCCGGAAATCGACGACGAGGCCGGGGGAGTAATTAATGGGGGGACGTGAAGTTTAATTAGGGAAATATGGATGATTAACATCTTCACCCTTCTTCAATGACAGGGAGCAGAAACTAACTTTGCGGGGAGTCGACGAGGGGAGAGCTTTGCCTTTTATCTCCCGGCGTAGATGCTGCTGGAGGGCGGGAAATCCTTTAAAGGGAGCCTGGGCTTGATTGGATTGTTTACAAGATACCGTTTTACATTGACGTCAATTCAGTCATGCTGCGAGCCATACATCGTTGATCCCGCTGTTCACGATACACTACAGTGCGTAAGGTAAAAAGCAACATGATTACATTCCTGAAAGTCTAGCACATGCTATTTCTAACCCTACCACGCGAAAGGTTCTACGAGGGCCGAACACACGCTGAGCAAATAATTTCCCCCTTGAAACTTCCAACAGATACTTTGACATACTACACATCCCATTCCTGGTGGACAGCCGCTCCTGGTCAGAACTAATCATAGACTCCCCTCCCAACTCTCAGACTAGGGCCAGGAGAGGATTTGGAGGGGGTATGAATCATTATGATCCTGCTGCTCTCCCAGTGTGGGGGGGGAGATGTGGAGCAGAGCTCTGGTCTCGGAGGATCCTTCAGAGTTAGGCACAAGATGCTAACGGAGCAGAACAGAGGCTTTCGCTGCTCATCTGACTCCACTCAGCCTTATCAAGGAAGGATTGACTGGGCTTTAGCTGGGACTAGAAAGAATGGCTTGCTCCTCCATTGCCATCTGGGCTGACTGCCAATCTTCAGAAAAGGCCCACAGAAGTGCCCTGTATTATTCTGTTTTTCATTTCTTTATTTTGTTTTGCTTTTCATTGGGAGATAATGAATTTTTTTTGCTGAATGCAAATTCCCCATCAGCTCCCATGATTGCTTTAGTAAATCTTCCTCTACACATTTTTGCAGACTTCCATGCTAGACCAGAAAAAAAAAGTAGCATTCAATTCTCCAGCAATAAAATATTCACAATTCATGAGGGATATAGGATACAATGCAAAATGCAATGGATGCGGTTTATTTTTTTCAAAACATTCCACTTACTTCCCCCTACTGGCCAATGGACAAGGAAGGTCCGTGTTATACTTTTTCCAGACCAATTATTTCTGTTTGGTTTAAATGTGCAGAGAATAAAAGTGGAATAATTGTATTCATCAATAGTAAGCCTAAGCCTAACCATGCTAGCTGACAGCTAAATTGGTCCTATTTAGTGAAAGCTTCATACATCACCAGTTGAGTCACTCATCAAGAATAGTCCTTTCTCTAAGGGCTGCTAAGACGCAGAAAATGACTGCTCTTTCATTTCACTCCACACAGTTGCTAGCTCATACTATTGACTTGGCACCCAGCATGTGGGCATCAATACAAAAAAGTTGACTGAGAAGTCAAAGCAGGTCAGAGAAAAGGGGGTAATTTTGCCAGTCAATCACTCACATAAAATAGCCTGGCTTATTTGGCACACTTACAACGTACAAAATTTGCCCCACTCTTTTGATACCTTTCCTTGAGCTGAATGACATGGAAACTGCTTTTAAATAGCTGTTACCTTGGATGCAGATGGCAGAGCGTTCGATCTATCAAATTAAACAACAGGCATTCTGGAGCCCTGCCCAGTTGCAGTATTTTATTAAAACAATGTTTTTTCACCGTTTGGGATTTGCACTCGGATCTTCAGTTTAAAATTGTGTTTTGATCATTGTTCCTTAAAGATTGAAATCTATAATACGGTAACAGTTTTTTTTATTGAGGTCACATAAAAACAAAAACAAATAATAACCTTGACCGAAATATAACTCAAATATGAACGCACTTACTTTCGGTGATGATAGATCTTCCGGTCCAGTCGTCGTTAATCATCTGAATATTTCCAAAATGGACGTCACTAAAGAAGATACGGTTGGTCCCTGCCGCTGTCTGTCTGTAGTCAAAGGCCAGGGCTATAATGTTCTTAAAGAAGGCTGGCTTCTCAAAGGGCTGCACAGGTGAATTAAGGTCACTTTCATCAGAAAGATGGATGCTCTTTAGAATGGTCCTCTCCGAGTACAGCAGGTAGCCTTCAGAGCGCACGCAGGCAAAGCCATCATCAGCAAGGTGGCCGTGGGCACAAGAGCAAGTTCGCCGGCCACTGCCCAGGTGGAAGCAAAGCTGCTGGCAGCCTCCATTGCTCCTGGCACAAGGGTTGGTACCTAAGGAATACAAAAACACAATTGTTGCCAAACTCTTTCAAACACACATTTGTTACCAAACTCTTCCAAAAAGCGCAACGGTTAACCAACTCCAGCGGTTTCCAAAATGTAATATGATTCCCACCTTAGATTACCTTGAGCATATGCTTTATATACACATTCCTGCCACCATACTATAGAGGACTAATACAACCGTGAGAACACAAAGGCAAAATAAATGAAAGAACTAACTACTGCCCTGAACCGGGAATTCGGCACAGTGACGGCAGTGTTGGTAAATTGTGAAGTACATCATTAAGTTGAAACCTCAACCTTTCTCCCGGCCGCGATTAAACACGGTCACGTCCTTCAGATTGACCCCCAGGCCACTCCTCATGGTCACAGCGTCTGACGCGTCACTCTTGGAGGCCCGGCGGATGGAACCGTTGGAGTGGGCCCTGAGCCGCACAGGAAACCCAGGGGGGAGAGGAAAGCCAAATTACAGAGTGATAAAACAGCTCAAGAAGGAGTGTGTTTTGGTGTGCTCCTGATTAGACAAAACACTCAGGCCAACTTGATTACACAAAGCTGGTACTCAAAAAGCCATCAAGGACACTTTAGATCGCTAAGCAATACAGAGAATCGTTGAAGTTACCTAAACGGCCGGCTTGACAATATAAACCTAAGGATGTACCCTTGGTAACGACATTGAGGTCTGCGAGAGGAATTTACATAATTGGTGTGGCCCCTCCTCGCGTGCACATAGCCACTTCCCCTGAGACCTTCGAGTCAAGGGTTAATACCAGGTTAGCACTGCAGATTCAATGTGGGTCAATGTCTGTGCGTGCGTGTGTACATTTAATAGCATGGGTGTGCACGCGTGCGCATTCGTGTGTGTGTGTGTGTTCGGCCTGTGCATTTAAGGAAATAATAAATTACCTGTCAGACCAGTAGATGTAAGCCCCGAACACTGCCACAGAGAAAAGGTCCACATTGGCCACTGACAGTACAATCTCCCGGCTCTCGCCGGTCTCAAGGTTGATCCTCTCTATCTTGTCGGTGCGGGCGTCACACCAGTATAATCTATTTTCCTGGAAAGTAATTTGAAAATGCACATTGCCAGCCCAGCCTCTTATGGGGTACATCTTATCCACAAAGGATGAGGGTGGTGTTATGGAAATAGCATTGGAATGAGAGGATGATGAGTGTGTACTGGGTCAGGGATTGAAGGGGGCTCTCTACCTCGTAGTCGATGGAAATGCCGTTGGGCCAGGCTATGCCTGAGTTGACCAGCGTGACTTGGTCCGACCCATCCAGCCGTGAGCGGCCTATACAGGGGTTCTGTCCCCACTCAGTCCAGAACAGGTACCTGGTTGGAACAGTGCACGGTAGAGTGAACACACAGGCTGTCAGAGGAGCGGATGTGTAGGATTAATGACCGGGTCCCCTTTGGCCATTGGTCTGAAACGCAGACTAGATGTTAGGTAAGCACTCCCGTTCCAAAAGGCGGAATGAACACAATGCTGCCGTTTTTTTTTAGTTTTTTTTATAGTGCGCTTGTCAAACCAGAAGAGATATGATCAAACTAACATTTACTCAAAGTCTTAAATGTGACGTTGTTTTTTTATCGTCATATCATATCAGTTGTACACTGTCGTGTCCAAATGAACGACCAGAGGTACACAAGGCTTCATAGATCTATAATTTGGGTTGTTTGCTCAATCTTTTTTCCAATTCAGGGATACACCACTTACGCCTGGAGAATTGCATGGTTGCCTTGGCAACCTGGTGACGCCAGTGGCTTTTGTCTGTGACGGTGGTTCAATTCTGGACTGGCACAGCATGGGAAATGACACGCAATCATCACGGCACCCAAAATGGAAAGCACACACTTGGCTGAGCAAGTGGTGATATATTCTGTTTTATGTTGTGGCCACGGTTCCTTGACAGAGAACTCAATGGTATTCATTATTTTTAGAAGCAGTAATGCGTATTAACACTGCCCGGGCAACATAATTGTATCAATGCCTAGCCATAGCAAACAAAACCTACCCTTTTTGTGGATGGACAGCGATGGCGCGGGGTTGGTCCAACCCCTCCGATATCACCACTGAGCGAAAGGCACCATTGAGGCGGGAGATTTCGATCAGGTTAAAACCATGGTCCGTCCAGTACAAGTTGCCTGAAAGAAAGCCAAACACATTAGACTTATGACGCTGTAGAGAGAGAGCTACGTTTGTGCTCCTCAAAAGAAGCTCGGCAAACATCCATTTACGGCATGAGCAATGGCCCCAGAACAAAGCCTTGTAGAAAAAGCTAATATTTGGAGACTTTGTCTTTGAACTCATTTTCAGCCCATGAGTCACTGTTATTCAAGTGTGACTGGAGACTACTGGTCAATTGCGTTTTCCTCGAGAGCAACAATGACCTGCTATCCAATCAACGGCGATGCCCTCGACCCGGCTGATGCCAGTCGTAACGATGTCCTCTCGCCATGTTTGGTCTCTCTTGGAACGGGAGATTCTGTTCAGGCCCATGTCAGTCCAGTACACCGTGTCATTTCCTGTGGAAACAGAGGACGTCGTTTCCTTTTAGAACATGAACAAAATGCCACGAAAACACAACAAATATACTCATACCCTGACCAAACACAGCTTATTACACAGGGTTTTATTACGTCATTTGTAGCTTTACAAGCACGGGAAATATAAATGATGTGTCCAGAATAGCCAACCATTCCCAAGACCTAATTTCTTTGTTGACAAGTGCAAAAACAAAGGGACGGTAATTGTTCAACCGATTTCATTGAAAATATGTGGCTGCTATGCAAATTCATGGCGTCTCTAAAGTGTTACGAGTCTAGCTCCATTTTCTCTCACATGAATAAAAAATAGCCCTTTATTTCTAGTCCAGCCTTTAAACACATTTCAGCACTTGCTTGTCAGAAAGCACAAGTTGTTAAGGAGGTTAGGCAGCTTTATATGTTTATTTGCACTCGCCTGTTTATACAGACTTCACACTCTGTTAGCACATATCTCACATGTGACAGGATCCAGCTGGAGGCCTTTCATCTTTTTTTTTTACGCTCCAGCGACCTGCCTGCTGTATAACGACATGCAAATGATATGCGTGAGCTATCAGTAGCTGCTGGTTGGGCTTAGCAGCGTATTTGCATGTTCACCTGCACCGTGCCATAAAAGGGGGGGTAATCAGAAGCCTCATTCGGTACCAAGGCCCAGTCTAATTTTAGCTTGCACTGGAGGTTATGTCCACGTTTTCCCAAAATAAACACGGTCACACATCAAGATTGCTATTGACCTTCAAGGGTCACTAAGAACTCAGGCACTCAAGTAGGGTTTCTAGTAGATATGGGAGGGAAAGTGCAGGTCTGAGATTACTCCGACCGCTTTGTTCCCCCGAACAACCCTTTTCTTTTTCGAAGGGGAGGTAGTGTTACTAAACGCTCCATTGTTAATCTGTTTAATATAAACCACTTGTTTCATGCATTACGAACTGTGCACACCTTATGTGTGATCGTATATGCGAAGACTATGTGTATGTGTTTGCATGCTGAGTGCTAGAACGAGAAATATAGAGGGCCACTACAGAATGTGCATATCTTATGCTCACGAGACACAGTCTCCCTTTTCCGTCATTATAGCTTTTGTTATCATGCACTGTTGGTAACACACTGTATATGGAAGTCCACATGTCCCATACTTTATTCATAGCGTTCCTCAGAATAATAAATCTACCATATTTATCATATGAATTATGCAGGGGAAACCATATACATAACAAATGCTAGCACAAGCCATTGGGTTTATCCATTACAAGGCACATGTACCCTTTATTTGGTTCAATATCGAGGGAATTGCTTTGTGTCAGAAGTAGTTGTGAGGCTGGTGAAGGAAATGATAGAGTGTTACTTACTGGTGGTGAGGTAGTCTAACGTGAACTTATTATTTCCTCGTCTTGGCAGCACTCAACAGCAGGCCTAATCATTATTCAAAAGGTCTACAGCCCACATCCCCCAGCGAGACTCGTTGCTAGGTTTGGGAATTTTTATCCAAACCGGACAAACGCGCTCCTCGACAATGTTAAAAGGTAACATCTTTCAAACTGAGTTGTGAAAAAGTAATTCACTCCAACGCGTGGGTCTATTCAAATGATGATTCGGCATGCTCCTGGCTGGCTTTGGATCAAAGCTAGAACAGCTGTCCACTGACTTCCTGCTTTTGAACTTTGACCCTTCCCTTCACATGTTCTGTACCCCCTGTCAGCCCTGAGTATATCGTACCTGCATGGAAGTCCACTCCCACAGCAAACAGAGTCCCAGTGATAGGCATCAGCCCCTCCATGTTATCATTAGGGTCCAGAGAGATTCCACGGATGCCCTCATGGATAGAATACATCAGAAAGGAGTCGACACCTACACCACAACAAAATCAAAGGTAAAATGTGTGTTTAGAGCGATCAGAAACGTTTCAGTATGATAAGCCAAATGTGTTTCTCTACGTACAGCGTAACTGTAAAAACACGTTAAAAACAAGTTTGTGACAATACAGTTTGTTTGGACAAACAAAGAAAGTTATCTGGACTTTTGAGGCAGCATCCTACAAGCTGGACGTTGACGCTAGGTCACATGTTACTTTTGGGAGGTTTTGCTGGCCGTTCTCACCCTCACAGGACAAGCGGTCCGTTCGCAGGTTATAGCCCACGGTACAGGAGCAGCTACGCGTGTTCTCAGAGGTGGGGAAGCAGAGCTGGGAGCAGCCTCCATTGTTGATCTGACACGGGTTCCTCCCTGAATGACACCAGAGGGACATCACATTGCTATATCAGCTCTTAATCATCCCTTTAACTATGTTTGTATATATTGTAGGCCAAAGTATCCTTTTTCGTGCTGTGTGTATTGTAGGGTTTTAGAGTGGCTGTGTGTGTGTGTGTGTGTGTGTGTGTGTGTGTGTGTGTGTGTGTGTTGGCGTTACCTTTTTGGCCCTCCCTATCGTACACCTTCATGTGCACCACTCCGCTGGTCTTGTTTCTTAGAACCACAGGATTGCTCCCGTCTCTTTTGGTGACAGTCCCCAACTGTGCCGACTCGTCGTCTGCCCACCATAATTTGCCACCTGCAACGAGTAGTCCTCATTTCAAACACATCTATTACATGGTTATCTGTGGAATGCTCTGTGATTGAGCTAGAGAGCATTGCATTAAGAAAGCACATGAACGAAAGCTATATTCTTCCTAAGCCTCCTAAGCACATGTGCTTCCTATTGTATGAGGTATAAGTGATGCTACTCCAACATGTGTGAAAGAGGACATGCATTTGGTTGTAACTATGGAGGGGCTTGTTTTGTGAGTTAGAAAAGGGATACAAGGCCACGTTTGGAGTGTGTGTGTGTGTGTGTGTGTGTGTGTGTGCAGGCCTCAATAGAGGATATGAAACAATAATATTCTCCCAACCACGGCTCCCATCCTGGGTGAAAGCAGCGATGCACAGTGCCATCTCTTCACTAGAGAGTTTTCATTTTTTTTGTAGCGGACATGACAGGGCTTTTCCATTCAAAAACTCAGCAGAGTGCAGCCAGCCTCAGTGCACCTCAGTAGGGTGGATCCAATCCCTTTCGAGAAAAAAAACACCCACCCCAGAAATACAGAGTAAAGTAGATGGGTTCAGTCGCGATTTCTTTTTGAAAGGAGCTTGCTGTGTGCAGTGGACACCGTGTGAAAAGGATGTTTTGAGGACCCGATCGAAATCCCTTCCCCTTTCTCTATTTATATTCATCAGGAATACAACAATGAGGGCCCTTTATGTACTACTCCTGCAACACATGTCAGAAACCTATTCATGTTTCAGTGAAACACTCATTTGGAGAAACGCAAGTCATTCAATTATTCTGGGGCCGACAACTGGAGTTCCTACCAAATAATGTGAAGAGAAAATGGATCGCTTAATCTCGTATAATTACATTTAATCTGCGTTCAATTGCTGTGATATAATTATTGTTTGTCACTAAATGCACAGTGACTGGCTTCTAATGGCATAGTTCTTGGAAACTATTGAATTGTCTATCAGCAGAGACCTTCAGTGCACAACTTTGATTAAATCTGTGTAGGATAGCTTTGCACGCAATTATCCGATTCTCAAAAACAACTCATTACAACAATTTCAAATCGAGAAGCCACACAAAATAATAACACAGGCCCTTTCAAATGGTTAGCTTGATTTTCCAAAGTGGTCTACGCCAAAGAAGCTGTCCCAACTTCCACTGAGAGCCTCGGGCTCAAAGTCATTGTTCAAGAGAGGGAGAAAAAAAACAATCAAATTTTCCAAAATCAAACAAATTACTTTGAGTGAGAGTGACAGCCGACATGCAGTTTACCAAACGTTTAACCCCTCCCGATTTGCTTGGCGCGATTAGCTGTGCTCCTTGTGTTAATTCAATGCCAGAACCGTTGCTGGTGGGTGGGTGGGTGGGTGGGGGGGTGGTAGAACTGATTGCTTTCGCTTGTTCCTCGTCATATTACATTCCGACCTCAACCACTGGTTAGATTCCGGGTGAGCCAAGCCTGATGGATCCCACACACCTTCTACGAGGGCCCTCACCTTGGAGCCAATCCAATTACCACAGCTCCCAAAGCAGAATCAATTGACCGTGTGTCACTGATGCTGCTGTCACTACCTCTACTCACAAACGGCTACGACAATCATGGGGGAAAAAAGTTTAAAAAAAAATGAAAGGGAAAATAAGGAACAAACCATTGTTTGGTTTCTTCGATGGAACGCGGTTTGCTTAACAGCATACAAAGCAATGACAGCTCTGATGTTTACAATCATTTCGCTCTCCTTCTGTACCCAACACTTTCAGTTTGACTAAGTCCATCAGTGAATGAACAAAATAATAATCCTAATAGATGCTTGCAGAATTGCATGCCAGGGATAAATTAGGGTTTAATATCATTCAGTGGTGGGAAGGCTGCTGCGATCGCGACTACCAATAACACTTCATAAGGCGTAACCTTGGTGAGGTCCCCATCGACAGTTTCTGCTTCCCTTCCAGCACTGCCATACTATGCGGGGCAATAGATCCAGGTCAGGACCCCGTTATATTGCAATCTCTCTTCATTTGCACAGGCAGACGATTGAGCACAGCCCAACCTGCTGCTACAAACACAAATGCTGTATCGATCCGTCCCTGACAGACGTTTCTTCGGACGGATCTCCTGTTTAATTACCGCTCAATAACTTTGATTCGCTAAGTCACCGTAGCAGAAGCAAACCATTTCTTACCAGCTATTCTCCGGCTAAAGCTGACTTGGACATCTAATCACCTGCAGTATATTTGAAAACAGTGAGCGAACAACTGGGCAGGGGTTTCTGAAATAAAATGTATTGCCGTGCGTCAAACCATCACCATGCCAGGTTTTGAACAGCCTACAGTAAACAAAAAAGAAGAGTGGGCAGGAAGGAGAGAGGGCAGGGAGAGAATGGACTCTGTCACATCTTTCACCAAGGAGGAGTGAGGGCACGCTCCCTCTCTGCCTCCCCATGCGTGGAGAAAATACTCGCTATCTTGTGCAGAAAAGGGGTCAAAACTCTCTACACTGGGATCCACACCAATAGGGGTTTTTTTTCTTTCTTTTTTTCCTGGGAAAATTGCATATTTTAGCAGCAGCCTTCTCTTTTTCCCCTCATCTTCCTTTAGTGTGCTGCGTCTGACCTGTGCGCTGTGAAGTGGCATGGGTTTCTAGTAGGCATTTTGGTAGATAGCCATTTTCTGGTATGTATTGTGATCATCCTTGGTGGCACATAAGTCAAGGAGAAGCTATTCCATCGCATTGACTATATATATATATATATACTAGGTCAATGGGCACAACCTGAGAAACGTGCATGGTGTTCTTAGCTATTGATCATGTAACTAAACTACACAATTGTGTGTAATCTTTGCTTCAATGTTTTTCTCAAGTCAAAAGTAAGTTGATAATAAGTCAAGAGTCAACCTCTGAAAGGTAAGACATCACACGAACAGACAACAATTACAGTCATGGAGCATTATCTTATTGAGCTTTTTGCTCCAAGTAGACAATTAATAACGACAACCATGCACTTGTTTGTCATGCACGAACATTTGAAGTACAATTTCAAAACCATTCATCTTGCATGTGTGGCCACTCATCTCATTAGCGGGCTTGCAACTATGGAACCATGATATGGTTTATGGTAATTGGCTTGTTGACTGAGTTATAGAAAGATAGTGTGTAATTTAGTAAAAAAAGACTGTTAATACATAACAGATACACATAAACACACACGCACGCACGCAGGCACGCATACACACACATCAGATGCACAAATGGATACAAATGCACAAAAGCAATCCCACACCAACACTTAACATAAAGTCCCAAAAGCACTTTTGCATGCACGCCACTGAGAAACAATAAATATAAACAAGCATACACACAACTACAGTGAAATTAGTACATTTAGCTGAGTGTACACAACCCAGTACATCCCACTAGGCACTGCGGCACACACACCAAACTCTATTAATAATGACTGATGGAAATTTGCAGACATCATTTCACTGTACTGCTGTACCTGCTACTGTGCAGAAGCTAACTCATTAGTCTCTGCCAACTCACATTCTCTCACCCATTTGCTGAGATGCTATAATGAAGTCTCGCTCCATTGTAAAAAGGAAACTTTCAATACTTTATACTTTCAGAGAGAGTCTTCACAATAATGAAGAGTACATATGAGGTTGTGGGATTCCTGCAATAGCAAGCAAATGCACTTAATAGCAGTTTCTTTACTTTCTGACAGCCTAATCATTCTGAACGCATACGGAGGTGCCCCTCCAGTGGACAAAGAATGTTTGCCATGACTAATATCCTGCTTGAAGAAGCAATCTGACAATACGCTTCATTTCCTGATTGTCACCAACATTCTGACCCTTAACTGTTAGACAGACAAAACACTACTAATAGCATCTTTCTATTGACTATTTTCTCAACCTAAAATTACTTTATGCTTTAATCTGAGAAATGCTATTTACACGACGAATTGTCAGAATTGTCCACATTTTACTGATACAAAAGCTTAAGCCATTTTAAATTACAATATGGCTCGGTGGTCTTCCTTTTCCCCATCTGGTGCTAAAGCAATCATGCTAAGATTGCCGCTATCATTTTAAAGCTGGCATGTATGTGTTGCCATCCTTGGAGGCCAAATGTATTCTTCGTTTCAGGTCAAATCATGCAGTAGACCTGTTGCCAGGGGAGATGTAGAATGAAAGGCTGTGATATGAAATATTGTCCATGTTTACAGGAAAGTTAATAGTCTACGCTCAATTTCCCCCATACTCTTTCCCACATCTTGCTCTTTACTGTTTCATATGCCAGTGTTTTCCCAGCAGGCAACATTAAGAATTACAGCTATCTATGTGTTGCTTTGCGTCATCTGTACAAGACAATAACGACACAAAATAGCTATGAGTGGTAAACAGTCCCTGGTGCTTTTCTGAAGGTGAAAAAAAGCAACATGTTGACTTGAGCATACTGTTTCACCACAACTCGAAATGAAGTGAGGTAGTATGGTTCAATACATGAAGTGATGGATGGTTCACTATATTGGATCCAGCCCTGCTGCCAGGGAAAAACCCCTAATGAAACACCCCCCCTCCCTTGTCCTTTCTATTACAAACAGGAGATTAAAACAATCAATAATCAATCACATGGCACGCTGTGTTTTTAATTATATAATGCCACAGCAATTTCACACACAGCGATCCAAAACTGTTGTCCAGTTAAGTAGCTTTATTGTAGAAGCGTTTCAACTAGCAAACACTTAATCCACCCACAGCTCTTCCCCTAATCCCTGTAGGGAATCTGATGAAGTCTTGACAAGATGCACTTACCCATAATAGCCAGAGCGGTGGCTTTGGTCAGCTCTGTCCTTGGAGTCTCTAGGATCTCTAACCCGCTGCCATCCAGATTGCACCTGTTGATAGTGCCATTACCGGAGCTTATCCAGTAGAGCTTGTTGGCAGTGTAGTCTATTGAAAGACCTAGGGATGGTAAGAATGGATGGAGCAGGGTCAGGATGCAGGACGCAGCTGTCGAGATGGTCCCATTGAGAAGATAGTTCTCTGACTGTTATCAAAATACAGAATTATTACAAAAAAAAAACTAATTATTTTCTCCCTTTTGCAATCAGTTCATGCATGCGACACCCTTCTACATGCAGGGTGCATTGGAATTACTCGACGGTTGACATTAACATGACAGGTTTATTAATGTGAATGCGTTGTGTGTGCTTGGTTCTGTTTGTGTATGCTAGCAGCTCACGGAGATGCTATATAAATGTATCTGCCAATGTGTGTGTGTGTGTGTGTGTGTGTGTGTGTGTGTGTGTGTGTGTGTGTGTGTGTTTGGGGGG
>JAVQIZ010242747.1:0-10269 GCA_036023535.2 Galaxias brevipinnis | reverse complement strand
CCCCCCACTTGGCTCAAAGTGAAGAGAGAAAGAGAGAGAGAGGGAGAGAGAGAGAGAGAGAGAGAGAGAGAGAGAGAGAGAGAGAGAGAGAGAGAGAGAGAGAGAGAGACAGAGAGAGGGGTGACTGTAAGTTTGCATGGATATAACTTGAGTGTTGACAGTGAGGGTCAGACCACAGTAGCAGATCACTCCATTAGACTCTATAATGGCTCTGCCAGACGTCTCTCTTCTGTTTGTGTGTGTGTGTGTGTGTGTGTGTGTCTGTGTATGTGTGTGCTGCTTTGTGTATACTGAACAGTAAGTGAGTGTGCGGACAACTGCAGACATCTCTCCCTGCTATGTGTCAGTCACCGTTTGTGTGTGTGTGTGTGTGTGTGTGTGTGGGTGGGCGGGCTGGAGTGAGTAGATGGCTCCATTTAAACCATAATGACACTGTCAGGACTGCGGCAGCCATCTTGACCTCTCTGCCAGACCCAGTGTCCTGTTTTAATTACAACTGAAATCTCCAAATCTCCCCCTAAACAGCGAACGGCCTTCCATCGCTGGCCGACAGCGGTGGAATGGCTGTGCAAATCAATAGCAATGGAATGGCTTTTAGAGGCACACAGAATCCCTTTTCCACTGGGCTCTGGGGGCTGTTTAAGGCCACCCCCCTCCTCGCCCCTCAATGGAGACACATCAGACACATGAACAACAACACAGAACACAGAATCATATCACACCGAACACATAAGGTAATGTTTGTGCACATGCACCCATTGGCCAGAGGGGGCAGTAGTTCCTCAGCGATCGCCAGGACTCGGTAATGTCAACCTGCAGCCAAGCCCTGCTGGGTTGTGTAGCTGTTTGTGTGCTAGAATCTCCATAGGATCTTCTTCTCACTGCGGGGATACCTCTCTATCCATTACACAATAAGGTTCAGCAAAGACAACACCACAAACACACACACACACAGACACACACACAAACGGTTACACGATGAGACAAACCCATATAAAGAAGTAAATTAATTAAGAGCGCAGTTAGAAAAATCACCCTGCTGGCACAAAAACACACACACACACACACACACACACACACGCACGCACAAGTCCCCCCCAATCCAAGACACCTCCCCACCCCCACCCTTACCACCCTTCTATCCTAAACGAATGCACCCAAATCAACTCAACGGTTCCTGAAAACTAAATGGAGTCCTCCCAATTAACGGCGTGTGTGTTAATCCAGGCTGAGCCAGTTGAAGAGCGCCCGGCCATTCCTTGGCCCTGTGGTCGGCCGGGCTAGCTTAGCTGATTGATTCTCAACATACCCCCTCCCCTAGGCCTCCCCCTTCGCTGTGCCATGCTGACATGGAGCTAAGGCACAGCTTAAATCTGACAGGGGGGCGCGCGCATGCGCACGCTCTCACACACACACGCACGCACGCACGCACACACACAGCCCCGTCTAGCTCGACCTTCGGGAATCCATCAGTTTGAGAACATGGGGGGTAGAGTTAACTGGGTGGTGAGGTTAATTTAAAAACCTGATGGTGAGGCCACACACACACACACACAAAGGGCAAATCACACAGTGTTCATTACATACATAACACATACACAGAGCACTGGCATGGTATTCCTTACATACATAACACATACACACAGAGTACTGGCATGGCATTTACATGTATGCTGTGTGTGTAACATAACATATTCATTACATATTCAGAGTACTGGCATGGGATTTACATGTATGCTGTGTGTGTAACATAACATACACACAGAGTATTGGCATGGCATTTACATGTATGCTGTGTGTGTAACATAATATACACACAGAGTACTGGCATGGTACCGTATGTATACTGTGTGTGTGACATACATAAGCCTCCCTCCTGTAACGTGCACATTACGTAGCTATAACTGGCCATTGGCAAACAAGCTTCGGGCCAGCATTTTGGCGATCCCCTTTAAAGTGACACAGAACTAACTGTGTCATTCTATTATGGTTTCTCCCTGCTACAGTCGCCTTTCCAGTGGTGTCCCAGAAAACAGTCCTCAGTACCTGACCTAAAAAAAGGACTGAGGGAATGGGGGAGGGGGCGGGGGGGGCTACGTCCCAGGGAACGACCCTTGAGCTGCTGCCTGACAATTATCCTTACAACCAGCTGGGCCAAGCCACCTCTGGCCCAGAGACACACACACACACACACACACCTGAGTTTCTCAAACGCACACACACACCTCCCACTTTCTCAAACACACGCACACGCACACACACACACACACACACACACACACACGCACACACGCGCCGCCTGAGTCCTTAGCATACATACGGGGTGAGAGGTGACCCAATCAGTGCAGTCTCCGATTGTTATTCTGGTTGCCACTAACGACGTGCGCAGCTGGGAAACGTGCCAGGTGAGCCAGGCGCGTGACCCCTTGGTACCGTGAGGAGCAGCCCAGTGGAGGGAGGGTCACACACAGCCCCTCAGAACTGCCCACACCAACCACTTTCAGACCCCAATCAAAAGACGCTAAAGGAATTCACCCACTGAACAAATGGACCATGTTAAACTGTCACGACATGGTGAAGGAGCTAGGAACACACTCTTTTAGGAAGGGAATTCCATCCACAGGGGCTAAAACATATGCGTTCATAACTGAAAACAACGAGCTGTCTAGCAGACGTCGTCTTCAAAGATCAGGTCGGACACCCACGCACTCATAAAGGTTGTACACATGCAAGTGTGTGTGTATACATATGTGTGTGTGTTTTCTCGTTCTTGTCTGCGTGTGAGACCCACCTTCCAGCCTGACCACCAGGGGCACCTTGAGCTCCAGCTCGCGGCAGGCCTTGGTGATGCCGTTGGCGATGATGGCACAGTTGACGATGCCGCCGAAGATGTTGACCAGGATGGCCTCCACCTGAGGTGAGAGAGAGCAGACGGCCAGAAGGGTTAGGACGTGTGATGGCTACTTTGGAAAGCTTGACCCGACCCTTTCTACGACTCGACAGATCCACAAAGGGAACGTTTGATCGGCCCTTTTTATGAATCGACACGTCCATAAAGAGACTGTTTGAGCCGGGTAGATAATCACCTGGAAACACAAGGCACTGACTAGGAACTAAAGGAAAACACCGCCCGGGTTAATGTGATTACAGAGCCCATGCAAATGAAGGCCTGTCTGAGTGGGCTGTCTGCACTAGCAATGAGGGTTTTCATGTGAGAGAAGAAACTCAAGAGGTAACTTGAGTCTGCGTATGTTTCTCTACCTAGTTTTAGAGCAAATTCAAACATAGCCCTTATTATTTAACTGGTGCAAGATGTTACCGAGATCCATAAGATATTGAAAACAAAGGAACTCCACATTGAAGAGGCTTTTGTCATTCATTTGTTTCATGCATTTGAACCATGGCTGTGTGGACCTGCGATGTGCATAACTCGAGTTTAATTTAGACTTGCAATGTTGTCCTTGCGATATGGAAACTGAAAGGCAGTGCGAAATCTTGCTGCGTATGAGTGTGCGACACAGACTGACAGAGTGTGTGTGTGTGTGTGAGCCATGCTAATGCGCTACAGCTGTCAGTCACAGAGGAGAGAGGCAGCTCACAGGTGGCCATGTCTTTCATCACTGTCTCCTGTGAGTGGTGCCACACAATTAGGAGCCTCCCCCTCTGCGCCGACAACTACACCCCCCACCAACCACAGCAGAGGACACGGACTACCTGTGCACACACACACTGACAGAAGTACAGCAACTCAAGCTACACACCGATGCGTTTGTGAGACATTATCAGGGAAGGGCAGCGTGAGCAGAAACATGAGAGACTGACATATCAGAGAGAGAGAGAGAGAGAGAGAGAGAGATAGAGAGAGAGAGAGAGAAAGAGAGGGAGAGGGAGAGGGAGAGGGAGAGAGAGAGAGAGAGAGAGAGAGAGAGGGAGAGAGAGAGTGAGATGTAAAAGGAGACTGGCTTGTCAGTCCTCAAATCTCAGTCCCATATCAAACAGATCAGCATGGCAGCCCACGAGACTTCTTCTGAAGTAGAGCCCTGGAGTATGTGGGTGCGTGATAGAGAATAATCTCCACAGCCTGAGGGTCGGGGGTGTGTGTGTGTGTGTGTGTGTGTGTGTGCGTGCGCGTTCTCCCCAGGTGGGGTGCAGCTCTCGCCCCAGGCAGGGGCACCAGGGCAGCCCTACCACCAACACGAGCCCCGCCTCCCTCTACCGCTGTCCAATTACACAAACTGAGAAACTCCCACAGAGAGAGAGAGAGAGAGAGAAAGAGAGAGAGAGAGAGAGAGAGAGAGGTGGAGTCACGCAGAGAGGTACAGTGCCAATAGTTGTAAGCTCCACTGAACAGCCTCGTCAATGATCACTCAGTGCGCCTGCCTGTGTAAAAGGGAGGTACTGAGTGAGTCAGTGACTTTGAGAGAGAGAGAGAGAGAGAGAGAGAGAGAGAGAGAGAGGGCTTAAGAGAGAGAGGCAGTCATCTGCTTCTTAGTGTGAGAGTTCAGCCACACTGTGTGCTGAAACAGGTAGAGACCGTGGGGAAGAGAAAACCTGACAATTGTGACAAAATGCGGTAAACGTTCCACTACTGCAAAAAAGATGGGTGTGTTAGTGTGAGCTATGTGTGACTCAACATAAGCTTGCTCTGGGTAAACAGACACACACTTCACATGCTATACACCCCAGGTGCCACAGGAGGGCAGTAGAGATTCAAAGGCCGGCAGTGCCGCCAGTGCGACGGAAAAGCCCCATTCTCTTCCTCTCGGCAGTTCATTTTTCAACGCAGCCTCTATTGAGAACAAACATATTTCTTCCATTCATGCGTCCCCTATTGACACCCAAATGTATTAATGATACACATAACACATGATTTATGTAGGCTCGAACGCCAGTGAATGCAGTTTATAGGAGATATAGATGTGCCGAAGGGCCGGGTGGCACTTTCCAGTTTCGTTTTGTTCTGTGGCCCCGGAGGTTCGAACATGTATGAATAGCCGAGAGCAGGTCGGTTAAACCACGCATCGCCTCAATCTGTCAGACACAAGAAGGTCTGAATCACCCCAAGAAAGAGGAGGCTAGACTAGCACATCCACGGAGAACACCGAGCTATCTGGATCGTTTCTGCCGGGACCAGAGAGGAGGCTCTCACTGCTGGGACAACGTCTGTTGCAACACCACTAAGATGCACTGTGAGGCCAGACAAGGCATTGAACGCAGAGCTGTTGAGGAGACAATTATGAGAACAATAAAATTGCGATATACTACCACCGGATCCCCCTATCCTCCAACCACTTCACAGCTGCTTACCTGAGCCGAGCAGGGCGGCCATTTTCTGATTGCTACACCCGTAGCTAGGAACTGCCTCTATAACCTTTGAAGGAGCAGGGGGGCAGTCCTTAGCCAGCCCTCCTAAAGTGGATCTGGTCCCAGAGTCTGTTAACGCTGCAGGGATTCATGGTCCAGAAGAACAGTATTCAAAGCTAGGGTCCACCACTTTGGTCCAATCAAAAAGCCAATCAAACTGTCTTTTTCCACAATACCAATGACGGTTCTATATCCCAGCCAGCGGACAACTACAGACCACTTCATTTCTCCTGTCAGATAGCCAAGTATAACTTTGTCCAATGCCATCACTTTTCAAAGTAGGATAACGGTTGGCAGTTTTTCCAATGTCTTCCTGTCGGAGAGTACCGTCAAGGAGTCGTAAAAACGTGGAGGCCGGGACCCCTTTTGGGAACCTTTGCGCGCTCCCGTTCGGGTCCGGACAGCGTGGCACCTGGGCCCGCTCTACCTGGCCCCCAGTGAACGATTCGAATTTCACATAATAGGATCATAGCCGGGCCGACTCTCCGATAGCCTGTCAGAACTCCTTCCCGTCAAACACAAAGAGGGCCTTCACAGGAGAAACAGGCTTTTCTGCCTCCATTATCCACCCTGCTAACTGCATTTAAGACGGGATGAAATGGAGCCCGGGCAATTTAACAAGCTCCCAAGTCCGTTGGCGCATTCCCAGAGCGCCAGTTCGGCTCTTTCTTTTTTTTTTTTTTCTTTTGGAAGGAAATGCGTTTAGGGCTTACGTTGAACATAAATTAAGCAAAATGGCAGGTTGTTTCGAGTCATTGTGGCAGTTAATATCTAAAACGGCTGGAACAAGCTGATTACCCTCCGGAAACAATCTACCGGGCATTAAGTCACACCGGGAGAAACCTGATCACCTGCTGTACCGTACGTCTGTACGGCCATATCCTCGTCTCCGTGGTCTGTGTCTGTCTACAGCTCACACACACACACACACACACACAGAAACATTTAGCGACGCGTTTGTGTATAGAAACGGCGCCTGCAGGCCCCTTCGTCGGCCGGCACTGATCTGTCAGAGAGAGGGAGAGGGAAGGCTCTTTGTTAGCGCCCAGGCAGGCAGGCAGGCGGGCGGGAGACGGCTGTCTCTCCGTGTCCTTTCAGGGACTATTGTTGGCCGTTATCTGAACGAGGCAGGCGACGCTTGTCAACGCCTCGCCGCGTTTGCCTGTGCATTTCCCTCTCCCTCCCATCTGGGGTGCCCTTCCGCCACGGGGGTCAAAGGTTAAGAGCCAACTATTCCAAAATCAACAGGGACCTCACTTGGGGAATTGTCCATCCATCCAGGAGTGTGTGGGTGGCTCTGTGGAAAAGGACACACACACGCACGCACGCACGCACGCACGCACGCACGCACGCACACACACACACTCTCCACGTCGATCCCCAGCACCTTCATCTAGAGCGTGGCCACTTTCTTGTCAGACCCATCTAATGAACAGAAAGTGGGAGATGCAGACGATACGTCACAGGATGAATCCATCTGGGAAAAAGACCCATTGTTCAGACAGCAGACCTGTACGTCATCTGTCAGCATAATGCTTGTCTAGAGAGTGGAGGGTAGTTGCTTTTGTTCCGCTGTGGAAGGACCAGGTACATTGAACACGTCCAGTAGCCTAATTGCTAAAATAAAGCCTCCACTTACGTTCAGAAATCTTAGAGGGCTACTTGGAGACCCAAAGCTTTTTGGAAAGCGGAGTAGCGGCACATTATTAAGCGGGCGTGGGCAGGATGGAGAAAAGACTCCGACGCGTTTCCGAAGGATATAACCCATGTCTCTACCCTCCTGAGTGCATCTGATAAAGATCCATTTCAAGTTGACGCTGTCAAAGAGGCTGACAACCTCGTGCCATCTTTGAAACATGTCATTTTGGATATTTTCTCTCCTGTTCACCCTGCAATCCGGTAAAGGTTTACGATGTTCCTGTGATGTCCTGCAATTCCACTTTCTCTAAAGAAAGACAGACAGAGACGGGTAATAGGAACGTATGAAACACTCCGAACATGGAAAACAAAGTTAAAGAGGCAAAAAGAGAGAGCGAGAGGCGGTGTGTGTGCCTGTGAACGAAGGAGAGTGAGAGTGTGTGTGACATTGTGTGTGTGTGTGTGTGTGTGTGAGAGAGAGAGTGATATATAGAGATAGAGAGACAGAGAAAAGAAGGAATAGAAAGAAAGAAACAAAAAAAAAAAAGGAAGGTGAGGGGAAGTTGGGGCGGTGGCTATTGAAGGTTGGGATTGGCGCCTGGCGAGGAGGGATAAGAGGGAAATAATTATCCGGCCTGCTGAACCGTGACAGCTCCTTCTACTGCCTCGGAGTGAAAGAGACGCCGCGCGCTGTCTAAAGAAGAAGGGCCCGCCCGTCACAAACACATCTCCCACCACACACACACACACACACACACACACACGACACTCACAACACACTCATGACACCATGCGTACGTACACATACACACGCGCGCACACGACACTCGTGACACGCTCACAACACACGCGCGACACACTCGTGACACGTGCACGCGCGCTCTCAGTGCCACTCTGAAGCTCCGCCTTGTGCTGGGACAGCCTCCAGAAGCGTCAGCTGTCCTGGCTGATCGATACGGGAGGGACATGTCCCCGGAAACGAGAGACGAGACTGACCACGGCAAACTCCCAAGGAAATACAGATTGCTACGTGTGGCACCTGTCACTGTTCGTCTGGGAAATGGTGTGGGGGGTGTCTAGGAAGGGCAGTAAACACCCAGGCATATCTCTGCTTATCGAAGCCACAGCGGGGGTAAAGGTAGTTGGTAGTCAAGGAGACACACACACCCACCCACCCACCCACCCACCCACCCACCCACCCACACACACACACAGACACACACACACACACGGAGGTTGAGGCGATGGGGCTACTCAAGGAACTCATCAAAACGCGCAAGCCTACTCTAAGACACATTAACCTACAACCTCCTATACGTACGTGATGTATTTCAGATACATATCAGATATGTACACTGTAATCCAAGAGGTTTTTTAACAAGCAATACCATAATACTTTCTATTGCCTTTCTATATCACAATGGTAGCCACACACGCACGCACGCACGCACACACACACACAGCTCTATTCCTCTACCAGCCTCGTCTCTCTGAAGGCATTCCCAAACGAGCGGCATTCTATCACAGTGCCGGCTTTGATGGCGGCGGAGTTCACAGTGCAGCATGTACCCGCGAACCGAGTTCAACGTGAAGCCGTGTCAGGCAAAGAAAGCCTGGAGTGCCACGCGCTAAACTCCAGCGATACCCCCCCCCCTCCCCTCCATGGTTCTACTCTCCAGAAGAATAAAGTCCAATCAGGGTGGAAATGGGTCTGCCGGCTGCCAGAGGCTGGAGCTGAGGACGAGGACGAGGAGAGGAGAGGAGAAAAGGAGTGAGAGAGTCAAGGCCCGGAGAAAAGTGAATTGATAACCGAGATGGCCATTGCCGCCTCAAGGTCTGCACTTTCTGGTGAGCGAGTGGCGGGGAGGGGGGGGGGGGGTCGTAGGCTTTGACAGGCTCTCTCCATCCCGTCCTCCTCCTCCTCCTCCATCCATCCCTCTCCTTCCCTCTGTCTGTCTCTCCTCGCGAATGCGAGTCAGCCCCCTCCATTTCAGGGGTGAGAGGCGGTAAGAGGCAACAAGTCATTTAGCTGACGCCATCTTGAGGACAGACGGGCTGAAGGGCGTAAAATTGTCTGTTTAAGACTTCGGCCTCGCTCTCCCCGCCGGCACAGCCCAAACACCAACACAGGCGCGCAGAAACAAATCAAAAACCACGCTGTTACATGAATAAGACTTCCCAACGTGAGACACTGACGATTTTCCTTCATTATTACCTAGGCCACATTGAGTGACGGCCATTCTACATCTTGTTGACACATTAGATTTTTTTTCTGCAATAAATATACCGTCTGGGATATTTACTTTTTTCCCCATCAGTCCTCATCAAAGGACAGGGCTGCTGTCTGGGACCAGCTGTGATGGCTGATCCAAGGCCAGCGGTAAAAGCCAGCGTCGCAACGGCACAACGCTAATGCATGCAGCACAGACGTCCTTGGAGGGGAGCCTCTACACACACTGACATCAAAGGAGCCTTGTGGGACGCGATCATATGTGAAGCCGACAGGTGAACATCTCGCATACGAGAATCTCACACAGGAGAATCTCACATATGATAATTGCACATATGCTAATCTCCCATATGATAATTTCTCATGCGAGAATCCTTTAGGTGGCACAACGTACAAAAGTCCAAGGATAAAAACAGAACAAGTGTCAGAAACGACTGACTTTTGGTAGAAAACATATTGAACTACTTCTATCACATAATGGGAGACATACAGTATCAAATATTGGTCAAAAATATATTTGTTGATGTTCTAAGTCAAAATAAATAAATAAATATTTGTATATATCAATAGTAACATTTGAAGGGGTTTCATTCCAAATGATATACATGTACTATAAGCTACAACCCCTGCAAAGCACGTTGATCAAGCACAGTGTTGATGTTCTGAGAATCAGACTAGGTCAAAACCAGGACCACACGCTCCAAGCCATTCCCCGACGTGTGTGTGTGTCTGTCTGTGTGTGTGTGTGTGTGTGTGTGGTTGACAGACAGAAAGACAGGCTGCCTGAGGGGATTGTGGAGAGCTTGGAGGCCGCCTTTGGAACAGGCCCACAAGTGCACTTTGTAGCTGCCTGTGAAGTGTACTTCCCCTTTCCCTTTGTCATGGAGATGGCGTCAGTGCAGTGTGCTGCGTGGGATGCTATGAAGGGGGGGGGGGGGTTTCAAGTGCCTATCGAAACACACAGGAGGGGCGGTGGACATAAAGTGATTGAATTCCCTCTGGCTCGCGTCTCTCGGCCGCTCGCCCGCGCGTTGGGG
>JAVQIZ010242732.1:0-17341 GCA_036023535.2 Galaxias brevipinnis | reverse complement strand
CCCCCCCCCCCCCCCCCCCCCCCACAGAGACAGTGTTCTTTATCAGTACTGACCTCTCCGTCCTAGCCCCTCCCTCTGGTGCACAATCCTAGTGGGACTTTGAGCCAAAGAAACCCCCTCATGTTAGTCTGTTCACCTTTGTAGCACAGGTTGTCCCTGCAGCCTCCTCCGTAGCTGGGCGGGCACTGGGAGCAGGGGCGTCCATGCTGATAGGGGGCTTCCCCAATCCAGTTGCCCCTGGGAGAGGAGCACAGTGGGCAGGGAGAGCGGGCGGAAATGAGTCAGCGTTCAGACAGCGCGGGGCATATGCCCGAGCAATTACTCCAACACCCTGAGCACACCCTGAGCACACTATCAAAGAGGCTGTGAAAACCCTTCAGCCCCGCATGCTTAGGAAAATAGTCCCCGTTGTCCTTCAGGCAATTAAATCATTAGGCTTGTCTGGAAAACCCAGCGCCTTGCCCCTGCCCTGTTTTTCTTTCCGCTTTTTCCTCATTACTTTTTTTTCAGACTTCTTACGGAATTTTTGCACGGCCTCAATGTGTCATACATATTTCTTATACATACACTGTATCAGTAACATTAGACAGACAGGGTCTGACACACTCCGTCACCCCACCTCCCCTACACACACACATACATCCCCCTTTCTAATCGGCACCAGAGCCATGTTTAACACACACACACACACACACACACAGCAGCATATGGAGGGTGGGGGGACCGGCCCAGGCTGCTGAATGCGGGGGCAAACAGGAGGGGAGAGCGGGGCTCTTACTTGGGGGAGTAGTTGCAGACGAGGTAGATGGCGTTCTCCCAGACGTCCCCCCACACATTCATCCGCGGACACACGTTGACGGCACAGCCCACGCGGCTGGTGGTGGCCCAGACCAGCTGTGACAGAAACGGGGAGAAGAGACACAGATAGAAACGCATAAACACACATTCCCGAGCGGGGTGGATCGTAGAAGCCTTCAGAAACGGGCCACAGAATTGCCTCGGTGCTAAGTGCCATTCCTCTCTCCCTGCTTCTCCCGCTCTGCTCCCGCACTCCGTCTCTCCCTCGTAGATCTGTCAGCCGAGCCGGAGGAAGTGTCTCCCATGCTTCAGGGGGGGGGGGGCAGATTGATGGGGCCGCGGGGGCCGCTAGAAGAGGCCGCTCTTTCATTCCGGCCCCTGTCAGAGGAAGGGGCCGGCCCTGGAGTGTGACGGCGGTTTGCTTCCTGTGACACTCGCTGATCCTTTTCCCCCGTCTAAATAAATGCCACTGTTTGGGGAGCTACAAAGGGAGCTGCAGGGTGTAGGCCCACTTCCTGCGTCAAATAAAACGGGTTGTTAAGTGCCAGGATGCCGCGCCTACTAGCGAGCCTGAGAAGTCCTCCCACACAGAGAGCACACATAGTCTACATCCTCTCTCCCCTCCCACTTACTCCTGCTCTCCCCTCGCCTTCGCAGACATCCTCTTCTGCCTCCTCCTTTAAAGGGCAGTGTGTGGCCGCCAGAAGTCAGCACACAGCCTCCTGTGTTAGAGATGAGAGGTGAGGTTACGGGGTTGTCTCTGACCCTGGAAGAGGTACGCTGACCCTGCAGAGTGAGCCACGCTGGGACTGGAGTCCACAAAGTATTCCCAGGGGATGAAAGGTGGCAACAAGGGAGAGGGCGCTCCCACGCTGCACTGGTCCTGGCGTTATGGCAGAGGTTAAAGCAGGTAAAACGGGGAAGGAGGGGACTGGCGTGCCCGGGAACAGCTTCCAGAATGATATTGACCTGGACTCAGTGTCCTGAGCGGTTTTCACAAACTCATCCCAGCTACAAAGTAAAGTCTGTGAGGAGAGCTGGCCAGTCTGTCCCTCTGTGTGTGTGTGTGTGTGTGTGTGTGTGTGTGTGTGTGTCTCACTCTCTCTGACTGTCCCTGTCTTCCACCCTCTGCTTCAATCTCTTCTTTTTCCTCCTCTGTTTATCTCTACCTGTCTCCTCTGACACTATAACGCCCCTGTCCCTGACTGTTTCCACGTCTCTCCTTCTATATAACCTCATTGCCTGAAAGGCCTTGCGTGCTTTAAATGGTCACCCCCTCCTTGACTTTCCACTGCGGAGCCGTCCGCAGCATCCCTGTTTGAAGACGCGTGGAGAGGCTGCGCGCCACATGTCGTCGTCCGACAGCATCACCTCTGGAGGTGCCACGTGCACCCTATTAGACACCGCAGGTAAAAGGGAAACACATGACTCCCACTGCGGACGTTCAAAGGGAACGCGAGGGAGGAAACTGTTTCAGGCTGCTGGGATAATGAGTTCCACATACAGAGACCCTTCTTTCCGCGGCGAGTGTGGAGGGCTGTCGACCACTCTGCTTATTGACTCCACACCTCGTAACTCAGTCCCCTGTTTGATCCTGTGATCTGGCAACAAGGGCTTCATGAACTCTTTGACCCCTTTGACCCCCCCCCACCCTCCGGTGACCTCCCCGACCTCTCACCTGGGTGTAGTGGGTGCACATGGGGCCCGAGCAGCGGTCTGGGCACCAGGGGTTACACTCGTCAGAGTAGGGGTAGGTGTAGTCCTTCACCTCGTCGTACCAGGCCTGCACGTGGTAGGACGGGGAGCGGTACCTGGAGAACACACACACACACACACTCCGAGTCAGTCACAGCAGCACAGAGATCCCACGCAGCCCTCTCTCCAGCCGCCAGGGGGCCATGGGGTGTGTGGGAAGGGGCTGTCAGGCTCCATGGCTGGGCACCGGTACGCGGTACACCAGCCTCTCTCCCCTCAGCCCTCTCCTGACTCAACAGACAAACCTGCAGCCTGTTCCCTTCCATAACGGGGGAGCCAAAAGCCTGCTGAAAAAATTCCAAAAACTAAACACAGCCATGCAGCCTGACAAATCAATTATGGCCCTTTATTGTAAACATCTCTTTTTACGGTATTGTAAAGTGCTGAGTTAACAGGCAGAAGGGAGCACGAGAGAAAAACCAGGTCAGTGCTATTGGCATAAGAACAGAGAGAGAGAGAGAGAGAGAGAGAGAGAGAGAGAGAGAGAAGGGGTAAAGGAGGTAGGCTGAGAATGCAGGCCGATTCCTGGAAGGGCACCTGCTGAGCGAGCGGTCATACACAAAGAGACCTACTGTCAGATGGCAGCGGCCAAAACACACACACACACACACACACACACACACACACACAGACACACACACACCAACAGAGATGGGGAGAGAGAGGGCGAAGGAGAGGTGCAGCCATGCACGCAAGCACAAATGGTCTGACACAGACACATACATATACAGATATACACGTACAAATACACACAAATACACACACACACACACATATGCATATGACACAATTTTTCTATATAACTTTCAAGATATTTAACTACACTTACACAGACATTTAAAAACGGACATTTTGTTTGGATAATAGGATGTCATTGTAAATGCTGTCCGGAGTGCCTCACCTGCCCCAGTGCACAGCCAGGTTCTGTCCGATCGACATGAGAAGGTCCTGGGGTCCGTGTTCCCACTGGCACTGCTCCGCCCAGTGAGAGGCTGAGCGCTCCAGCTCGTCGTCCCACACCTGCCCACACACAAACACACGCTGGGTCACGGTCCACTTCAAAACGCACATAGATGTCCCCTGTCTTTATTATGGGAGGAACGTGTGCAGGCCTATGTGCAGAACATCATACAACCATGCTCCCTAACTGTTACTCACTGCTGCCTTTCTTGGGCCTCTGCCCCCCCCCCCCCTCTTCCTTCCCACAGAGATGAAACTGAGCTGGGAACAAGTAAAACACGGACTTCCACTGGGACATGGCAGTGGAGCGGCCCGCTAGCCCCTGGCCCTGCTCCATGAAAAACCCCCAGCAATCACCGTTGAATTATCCACATTTCCTGAGTGGGCTTTTCTGTGTATCTGTGAGGAGTAAGGTGGAGAGGGGAGCCCCTTGTCTTCAGCTTTGCTTTCCCCACCAGGGGGTTTGGAGGACCAGAGGAGGGAGGGAGGCTCATACACACTGTAACTACTTCTGTCAGAGCGCATCCCCCTGCCAGTATATTTCCAGGCTCTCAGTGGTCACCAACCAACACACTCACACATACCCAACTCCCCCCCTCTCCTGACCACACGGCAGTCACACAGGCCACCACGCTGTCAGAGCTGCATCTGCACTACATTCACCACAATCCCCCCTGGCCAGTCCAAGGAAACTACATGAACCACAGTGCACTCGCTCGTCCAACCACCGGCCGTTCTATAAATGCCGTTCCTCTCAAAAGCATGCAGGATTTTTCTGTGGACAGCTTTCCCAGTCACAGTCCCTTCTAGGAATGATCCCTCCACACAGGGCTCCATCCCTCGCTCTCTCAGCCTGTTCTAGTCCCCTGAAGTTCCCATCTCGTCTCTCTCTTTTCCCCCTCCATTCTCTCCTCTCTCTGTCTGGTGTCTAATTCAAAGCAGGTAGGCTGTGTGTAAAAGATGAGGCCAGGAGGCTGGCACAGGAGCAGCCACATGAGCTTGTCTTTTCCAGCAGAGGAGGGAGGGCCCCCGTAAACCAACACCCTCTCATTAAAGGGGAACTTCAAACAGGGGCCTGTACCCACCCACTCACCTAGAGCAGTGTTGCTGACACACTCAAACGAAGACCAGGCTGGAACTATTACAAGGAGACTAATACAAGCCTGTCTCTCTCCCTCTCTTGGTTACATTAATGAATTAGAAGCAAGCAGGTCATAATGACTTGTCTGTGGGTTCCATTAAAAGGCATTGAAGTCTCAGATGGCGGACAAAGCTATGTCTCCCTGTCTCACATGACACAGACTCAAAGCCATTCCCAGGCTAAGTGTTGGTCCAGCAGGGCAGGTTATGGACACATGAGCAGCTCAGGTCTGTGTGTGCAGAATGCACTATGTCTCACCATGTACTCCATGTTGGACGCGGTGGGGTACACTCCGCCCCTCAGCTTGTTGTGCAGCTGGAGGATCTCTTCCCGGTCCGACCACTGGATGGCCCGCCGGGTCCTAGCGCCCGGGGAGTTGCTGTCGGTGTCGTTCTGGTCCAGGTCCCCCTGGTAGCGGCTCAGCAGCTGCCTCAGCTCCGTGGAGTCTGGCAGGAAGAGGGCAGCCGATTGCCCGGCGGCCAGCACCAGGAGCAGGGCCAAGGGGAGAGCGAGGGACAGGGCGGGGAGGCGGCCCGTGGTGGCAGCGGTGGTCATCTCTGGTCGTCTGTTTCTGCGGGTGTCAGGGCTGGGCGGGCTCTGGGACTCTCAGACTACAGTGGACGGTCTTGTTGCGAGCGGTGCTCCTCGGCGTCACAGACACGACCTGCGGGGAGGACAGACACGGTGAGCCCTCCCCCCTCGCTGTGAGAGTCAACACGAGCACATGGCCAAACAGACCGCGGGGCGAACGCACCGAGGCCCCCGTGCTCCAACACGCTGGAGAACCCCTCCGTGTACACACACCACCTGGCAGCAGAGCCCGGACAGCAAACATCTCCGTCCATTTCTGTTGACTTTCTCTCCCATTTGTATTCAATTAAGAGTGAATTGGGAGAAATATATCTTTGCTTTTCCATTCGGAACGAGCCTCAGTTCCAGCACTAACAAATGTAGCATTTACAGGCCAATTGAGCCGGTGATTGTGTCTTTTTTAAGTTACAGTAAATAAGAGCACTCCAGCGAAGGTGAGGAACAAGAGAGAAGTGTACCTAATTAACCACACAGCCAATGCCAGGCCCAAAGCACGTTGTCTTAAAGAGCAACCACATAATTCCATATCCCTTAAGACAGCGCCAGACTCAAAGGATTTTTGCAGAGAGGAAAATAGCTAATCAGTTTAATCACCACATTTAAGCAACCAGCTTAGTTACATCCTAGCAAAACTCAGGAATAACACAGCGATTCCCAAGGTACACATGTTCTCATCCACAACTATAACTCATTCTAATGTGCAATAATCAGGTGTCTGTCCCTGCACAACTTGTTAATAAGAAAATGTTAATGAAGTGCTGGCTTAATTCAAACATAGGTTCTTTGATCAGTCAGTTCACAAGACCACATCCAGCTACATAAATGAATAAATTCACAAATTAACCTTGCTGGATGCTGGAACCGTTTTTAATTGGAAACGAATAGAGCATTCTGTCAAGCTTAGAGCGGTCCGGCTCCACAAACAAGAGTCTGACAGACTGTCATAATCATCATCTTCTCTCTGACCTCTCGCTAATCCGTTTACAGAGAAGCAGTGAGTCAGCTGGGTGAAGATGATGGAAGGGGAAGCCAGTTTTCAGTTACTTGGAGAATAAGAATAGTGAGCACTCTAATCAATGATCGGAGTAGTAGTGGAAATCAAAGGCCCAGCAACATCCACTGAGGAGGTAAGGAGGGGAGAGAGAAGACAGTCATCATCAAGTCACAGCCCTTGCTTATCCATCTCTGGTCCCTCTGCCTCAGAGTGGGTCTGGAGCTCTGATGGCTGGCCTGTGTCAACACGGCCCCTGTGCCAGGGCCAAAGTCACTGGAGCTGGGCAGCAGCTTGGACAGCACACCCCCCTTTCCTTGTGCCCTGCCTGACCACCTCACAGCAAACCTCCACCAGCTTTTTATTTCTGGGCCCCTCTCATGGCTCTCGTGAATTTTATACCAGAGTGGCAGACAGCGCAGCAGGCACATAAATACACGTTGCCTTGGCTCACCTACATAAACAAAGTGTTCTCTCTATGCAGCCGGTGGACTCTGTCTCACCTGGTGGCTTAGAGATGACCTTCAACAGACTGGATACCTCATGAAGAGGTGGGATCAAATCTATACTTCTTCCCAAGAAAAGACAAAATACTTATATTTCTATCAGAGCACAAACAAAGTTTAAAAATGAGTAATCAATGATCAGTAAACATTTAAAAGCTTTGTAAAACAGCATGAACTGTAAGCCAGAAATGAAATGTTGTTCTATTACAAGAGCACAAACAAAATGTTATTACTTGATTG
This sequence comes from Galaxias brevipinnis, assembly GCA_036023535.2. Lineage (NCBI taxonomy): Eukaryota > Metazoa > Chordata > Actinopteri > Galaxiiformes > Galaxiidae > Galaxias > Galaxias brevipinnis. The sequence continues at coordinate 10,359 of JAVQIZ010242732.1, read as the reverse complement.
AACACCTAAAGCTAAATAAAGTAATTAAAGTCTGAAATCTATCACATCTACCTTGGCATTTAAAAGAAGAAAAACATAATGGATTGATACAAATTTGTTAAATTAAAACATCAAAATATACTTACCACTGGCTAATCCAGTAATTATCCAAAGGGTTGCTATACACTAGTGGTATATAAGGGTTCTTTGCACTGGTTGGGTATTTTCCCTGTGAGAAGATCAGGCCGGTGAAGATGTAGTTTGTTGGACGCGGTCTTGGAGGGGAGTAGCTTTGTGCAGACTCCAGCTGCTCCACCGTGCTTTATATGGAGACGAAAGCAACCGTTCAAGAAGTAAGGAGGAGGGGGAAGGATGGGGGAGGGGGAATCAAACTCATCCTTCTCACTCCCACAGAAGACTATGTTCTTGGCAACCGCGAAATGCATTTACGAGCGATGATAAAAGATAAGCGCAAAGCATGTTTATCGCTGTGACGACTGCGTCAATTGTATGCATATTGCGTAGATTTGTCCCTTTGAATCATAGCTAGGTTGCTGGTGCAACTTTAACAAACTTTTTTATCTAATCTATACGCAGTTATAATAGGTAGGCTATAACGAACTGATGAACAGACCAGCGTAACAGATCAGCGTAATGTGGTTAAATTGATTAATTGATTTTAGAAAACCCTAAAACATGTCCGCTCAATACGGTATTTGCATACTTTTTAAAATTAAATTGCTTGTAGTCTTTTAATATTTTGATGGGTAATAATATGCAGAATAATAACATCAAATGGAAAAATATTTTTGTTAATGAATATAACATATTTTGGTTTCAAATTGAGGCTCCAGACTCCAAACTGTGATAAATCAAAGGCAAGGGAGAAAACGAATTGCACTCTTCACTGGTTTATGTGTGCTGCCAGTGCAAACATTTCAGCCACACATCTGCAGCAAGAATCCAAATTGTCAGGGCGCTTTTTATTCTTTGTTCCCCTCGGTTACAAACGCTGGTAGAGTCTTGCATTAGATCCGTGGATGACATAACTCTAAGATAATTCATATTGGTGTTTCTACCCTCAGGTATGGAGTCTAGACTGCCATCAGAGTGGGAAGCCAAAGTGGAATTTTACAGACATACACAGGTTCACCCGCTACCCGGGCAAGCTGGTTCGTTATGAGACCGAGGTTGATTCGATTTCTCCGGACTCAGCGACTGCCTTACTACTCTGAATATGCTGTACCCAACTCCAGTATTTTTTACAATACTTCACATCAACGCATTGACTTTTGCACATAAGGTGTGGCATATGCCGTTTATTGACTCAGAAATGTGGAAGAAACGATATGGCGCTCAATTCACATCAGCCACATACATGAACAAGTAACCACGGGGGGCCATGGAGGAATTGGGTTTGTTTGTGAAAGAAAGGTAGACGATTAAGTTTGCTAGATTTAATTTGGGTCTGCACTTCATTAAAAAAGCCACCCAACCAACATATGATCCAGAACAGATTCCATAAACGTTATGACAGTTGGCACAGTGCAGACAAAGATGAGGCCTAAGGCTGCCAGACATGGATTAGACCTGGCACGGTTACAAAGACAAAACTTTCATGTGTTGAAAAGATGATAGTCCATGTTGTCACTGTCCGTCTATTCATATTTACCAGCTGCACGCTGACCAAAAAAAGCATACATTTCTTTCAATAATTAAACAGAGATTGTGGAATGTCTATGAAACATCAAAGTGACCTGCACTTCATCAGGACCATATTGACCTATCGGAATGGATTCTGACAGTGGAATCCCGTACAAGTCAGAAAATGTGAACCGACCTGGAACCAAGCCTGTCCGTCCCTAACAAATGACCAGATCTATCCCTCTGTTGTTTCTTAGATGGGAAATGGAAGAGAAAGAACGATAAGACCACACATCCCCGTTTCCACAGGTCAGTTACCATGTGCAAATGTGCTGATTGAGGGAAGACTTAGCAGCAACATCATGTTGTTTTATTTGCTTAACCAAAGCGTGTAACCTATATGACGTGGCGAGGCGTGTGCGGTTCATTTTATGTGCATCTGAGGCTTGTCTGGGTTTTGCACAACATTGAAAACAAAGCATTCATCTCCTCCCAGCAGGGCCCCGATGCATGTCTAAAACAAGACTCAGATGTTTTAAGGGGTTTGATGTGAATGTAATTTTTGAAGTATGGATCAGATTAAATTGTTTTGGAAGTAAGTTTTAAAATATTCCCAACTATATCAAATACAATCAATTATTATGATGATGATCGATCAGCAATAGTCCTTATGGCCTGCAGTAGGATTATAAGGCATTATAACAACCCAATAGGAGCCACAGCAACATGACTGGTCAGTGGTGCGGCTAAGGGGGCTCTGTAGTTTCTGTTTTACAGGTACCTTCTTCAATGTGAATCCTCTCTCTGGGCCTTTTCAGGCTCTACAGAGGGTTTTAAAAGACCACAGTATGTGGAGCGGACTAAAGGCTGCCTTTTTTTCTGCAATCACCCGAGAAACCCTGAACGAGAGTCAGCAGTTTAAACAGTTGGGCCCTGTTCCCAGGTGCCCAAGCAGGGCAGTTCATGTGTCAATAACAGACGGTAAAACCTTTGGCCCTCTATACAAATCACCTCTCCCTGTGTGTCTCTCTCATATTAGTCTAGTCTGCTACAGTCATTAAAGGAGTCAAATCCCTTGTATACTAAGCACTGAATAATATCAGCACACCTTCAATTTAGATATTAGCCAGCAGATAAGAGGTGATATAATACCTTTTTTTATTTACCTAGATTTTGACTTTTCGTACAAATCCTACCTTAAGAACGTAAAATGTACCATCTTCAGAGTAATTTACTGTTAGATGTGTCGGGTGTCCACAAGAGGGGGCTCTTTCCTGAAATATTTCAAAGAGATCACTCTAAATGAAGAATGTGACCAACTTTACTACAATCAACATTTTTGAAGATGAGTAGACATGATGTATACATAATGTTATTATGCCCTTTCATACAGCTCTGGCGGTTTCTTTTAAGAAGTAATTTACCATGTTAAGCGAGGGGGGGGTTGCATTGCACTTCCTCGAGTTTAGGGAACAGGACACCATCCATGAAGTGGGCTGGAGGCTGCTAGTCTCGGGGCCATGCTTCAGCAGCATTTAGGATAAGGGGTCCGACATGCATTAACAGTCTTCTGAGACAACCCCCTGCTCCAAAGCGGCTTCCCCTCTGTGTCCCTGTGTTGTGGTTTATTTGGAGAAGACTTCCTTCAAGCCCTGGGCTTAACCCGGTGTTTGTTGCCCTTAGTGACTGTGGAGTGTCTGTGGAGCCCCTGAGTTGGAAGCCTGCGGACGCTGGCGGTGCCGGAGAAGGGAGCAGAAGAGGAAGGGGAGGGGCAAGCGGAATTGGATTGACGGTAGTGCACCATTAGATGGAATAGTACACAAATAAAAGCACCCATGAATTCGAGGATGTGAGGCAGAGATGCTGCCTCAGAGTCTAAAACACAATGTCAGGGCCCAGAGGAGAAGGAAGTAAGGCGGGCTGAAGTTGAGAGGGGCCTGCATAGTTGAAGAGCACAGCGAACGTCTCTGGACAACAGACTGGAATGAGCAGGGCTCAGTGCATGCCCAGCATTCCTGTTCCAAGGCCAGCCGTTTTGTCGGACATGGCAATGGATTCGAGCCAACACTGGAGGAGGTGGGAGTAACTGTAACTGCTCTTTGCCATTCAAAACGCAAGTTACTGAAATGGAAGTAGGCTAAACCACAGAGTAGCTGCTTTGAGGACTTTGTTCCAAAAGAAATCACATTCTCCGTTCAACTGACCTTGCATCCTTATAACTGTTACTACAGACAGGAAAGGAATGTCTCGTGTTTCATAGTGTTCATGGGCCAAGGATAATGGTTAAGAACATAGGAAAATAGAGTGGTTGGGGGCCCGCTTCTGAGGGATGGAGGCTGGGTGGTGCAAGACCAAGAGTATATGTTCCACCAGAGATAAGATCTGGCTGTCCAAAAATGTTCTGTCTAAGATCATCATAATTCCCTTTTAACATCAGCAAGAAGTGCAATCTTAAAATGTTTCACTGTTTCTGCACATCACAATTCTGCTGATAGAAATGATTAACCTATTTTAGACTGCTCTATTGCAACTTACTGTATACTGATTCTGTACCCGATGAAACTAATCAATTGGAACTTGTATAAGGAACACAACTGATGTGCTGATATCGGTACACTGGCTTTTTTCTTTTGAATTCATCATTGATATTTTTTTGGTATTCAATATTTTTAAAGGCAAGATTGGTTTTAGCACCAGCCAATTTAATACAATTCACTGTTTCTTCTACCCGTTGAACTTCTAATTGTATTAGTACGTTTACTTTATTAAATTAAATAGTTTGATATAATTTTATTATATGCAGTACATAAATAATTGTGTTGTACTTGCTGGACAACTCTACTCAACCAAAATCTACCCTTGTTTCAGGTTTAGTCCAGTTTGTGGGCTTTGTGTACTTCACTGATCCAGACATGTCCAAGAAATTACTTTTAGCCAATAAACCCTTTTGCTTGCATGACTTGAAACACCTACAAAGACAAAGCAATAACCAGGGAAACACAATATAGCAGTGTGGCCATGTCCTATTGTTGGCTTGAATGTTGAAAATTCAAATGAATGAAGTAAAGAAAGTCTGACAAAGGCATGGACTGGAGTGGGCAGCAGCTCCTCTTGAAGACTCAGAGACACTCCATAGTACAGGAGCTCCATCAGCAGGTGCACAGAGCTGTTATTTCCCCTTCAGGCAATACAGTCTGAAAAGAAGTCATCTTGAGCAACGGCATAACATTAACAAAGACAATAGCATGCTTAATTACATGTTTCAGTCAGAGAGCACAGTGGTGGTGCTTGTCAGCAAAGGGCTCAATTATAGGAAGACACCCCAGAGGGGCGAGAACCTTCCCCTGCTGAATCGGAAATGTTGGTCTGTCTCAGTAAATTAGCAGGGCAGCTCCCCTACGTTCCCAGGAGTTGTACACTTACGACCTGCCCGTCAGGGTAAAAGGCAGATTTTGAAAGTTATTCAAGAAGCATTGCAGCATACAGCAAATCAAAACAAGTGTGAGACCAGGGAAGGACATTCTTAGGGCCTACATCACACACATTTTTGACTGTGGAATGTTGCAACTCATGCACAGGCAGACTACGAATCAGCTAGTCCTTTATATCATGCAAATTCTTTGTGTGTGTGTGTATGTGTGTGTGTGTGTGTGTGGGGGGGGGTATTGTACACACTGTTCAGCAGGTCAGCCTTCTAGAGGCAGGGACTATGAAGTACCATCCAAAAAAGCTAAGCAATCCTATAACTACACTCCATTAGCAAACTCTTTTTCCACAATCTTTTATTTGAACAATAAACAAAATAGTAGAATGCTGGAGGTTTAAAACAAAAAGACAGCATAAAGTTTCTTCTCAGGTCAATATCCTGACAAAAGCTCTCATATGACAATAGTATTAGGGATCACAAACTAAACAAAACGACATCATTAAAGAAATTCCCTAGCACATTTTCTGACCATGGTCATAAAGAAAAAGACTTGGGTTGAAACCATGTTTAACAGAAAGCTATCACAAAGCTTTGAGTGTCAATTTCAAATCTCCCTTATTCTTCAGATGGGAAGAAAAACGGAATCAAACTAAGAAAGTCACAATGAAAGCCTGAGGGATGGCCATAATTGAACTACCACTTAGACTATAATATATGTTATCTTAAGAGTAACTTATTAAATTCCTACATGGAACAAGATACATGGATTGTGTCCTCTGTGGTAACTGAACTTTGGGCATATAGGTGAAACCATATTAATTCTTCATGAAAGGCCACAGGGTCAATACAACTTTATCCTTTGGTTTTCCTGGGGAAAGTTTAACACCCGAATACCCATTGAAACAAGGAAGAGCTGAAAACATTTTAATGGACACCATTATCACCAAGTTACAACCTGTTGATTTTTACCAATTCAAAAATGGATTAAGTATGTGACTGAGCTTGAATCAACTTCCTCCTTACAATGCATCTCAACACACCATTTTGTTTTCCATTATCAGGAAACAGTACCTGCGTAGACAATCCTCTAGGTTCAAAGTGCAAGTCAAACTCATGGTCATGTACTGTTAAGTGTTTGTATCAAAAAGCCCAGCCAAATCATGTCAGAGCAAAAACAGTTCTTCCATGTTCATATGAATGCTTTCTGAAATAGGACATGTGCCTTTCAAGTGCTAAATACATTTTAGTTGTCAGATATTTGATGGCGATGAATAGCTTGGGCTATTTTCATGACACTCGTAGAGCTAAAATATATTTACATCTAAAATGCACAACTGACATCTTGAGAATAAAGATACTGAATACCATTGTGGTCATCAAAGGCAAGTGAGAAATTAAGAAAAAATAGCTATCCTATCAAACCGAAAATGCCTGCTCCGCTATTTCGATTTGGGAAAAAATAATTCACAACCTACGTTTGAGTGGTTTGTGGGAAAGTGTAATTACCCCTTCAAAAGAACGGTTCCCGTTTAACTGTGTACCTCGCCTTCTCCTAGCCACGTGTGTTTGTGAGATGGAGTGAGAGAATCAGTCCGCACGAATACAATGTTCATATTTTCTTTGGTCTATTTGGGGTTAAATGGATAATTAATACAGAAATCACAAAAACCTTCGACCTTTCTGTAACGTTAACACTGGTTGGATTGAAATGAGTTTAACTTTGTTAGAAAATTATATCATGAAAACAAAAAAAATAACTATGATCAAGCAAAGATCTTGTTTTATTTTATTCATCGATGTGCTCTACCTTGGGTAATTTCTTTCAAAAACCAATTCTGACTTCTATTCAGAAGTATTGTACTGGGGGAAAGGGTATGATAGCAATCAAACAAATTATACGCAACAAAAAAAAACATTTTCCACCTTCAACTTAAAATCAACAAAATCAATGAATATTGATGCAAAAGCAAGGTCTACAACAAAAACAAACATGATTCCTTTTGTGCGTATTTATTGAAGGGGACTTTGATTTCCATCTCTACTGCCAAGGCCAGGTGTAAACCCACTTCCCCACAGCACTGTCAGTCGTTCAAGAGGTCAGGTACATTCCCAGAACACTTTACAAACATGAGACTTACACGTACAACCCCACCACCCCCCCCGACAGGTTTGGACTTGTACACTCAGTGGAGATTTGGTTTACTAAACCCCACATCCCTAACCTAAGGCAGCCCCCTCTTTCTGGCAAGTCGGTGGGTAAAAGGGGTGATGTGGCTCTTCAGTAACTCCAGACAGGCCGTCTACACTGGACACAGATTGGACCTTTAGACCAGGTACAGTGGGGGGGAGAAAAGACAAATAAAAGAATGGATGGAGGGGGGTTAACGGTATACAGTTAAACAAGGGCAGAGAATTGCGATGGACTCTTGTCTTCATTTGTTGCTATGTTTCCAGCACGGGTACTCAGGAAGCATTAGAACTAGCACAACCTGTCAGGGTGCCATACAAGGTCACCAAGATTAGGAATCTCTTTTTTTTTTTTTACATTTTAATCTTTAAATATCTGCAAAAATGTGCATTTGCACATCCACATCTTTTATTGATCAGTTATATTTTACGTGCACAGAAGCTTAATTATTTATCATCTTTTTAAACCCTAAAGCGCATAAAATTTGAGATAGTCGTTCTAATTCTACACCCAGAAACCACACACGGTTCTCTCAAACCAGGAAGCCGTTTAGATTCAACACACTGTAGCACCTCTTTCTCCCGTCTTTTTTTAAATCTTTTTGTATTTTTCTGATGGCTCAAGTGTTTCCTAAATTAAAAAGCATGGGGACAGTGAGGAAGGTTGAGGAGGAGGTGGTGGTGAAGAGCATCTCGCCTTCGGAGTACATAGACTCAATACGATAATGTTGTCGTCTGCTGGTGCTGGGCCATTATCAATGAGCTAGGCAAATTTGAACAGGCTTTCTCAACTGCTGCAAATTCATTTTACAGGCCAACAACTCCCCTTACTAAAAGGCAAAACACTGATATTTCTATGCCATTTTCTTAAAATAAAAAAAAGAAAGAAAGTAGATAAACAAAAAATAGAACTTCTCTCCAGCAGTCCACCTGCAGCCTGCTAGGGTAGATCGGTGTTCCTGTGGGTTACCCACTGTTCTCCATCCAAGCCAGGCAGGCAGAGGTCTTAGAGGTGAGTCTCGTGTCCCAACCCGCCCCCCTCCCCCTGTCCATTCAACAGTCTCTCCTCTCCGCAATTAAAAAAAACAGCAGTGGTGCACAAAGAAGAGGAAGCCGTCACAGGGAAAATCTCTTTAGAATGAGTCTTTTTTTTTTTTTTTTTTACTCTTCTTCCAAAAAGATAAAAGGCGTTGTTGGAAAAGCTGGCTCTCTGGAAAGCAGGGACGAGGGGGGAGGGGAACAGGGAAATCTTGCAAGAAGAAGAAGTTGGGCAGTGTTTCTGTTCATTAGTTAGCGTGTGTGTTGTATACGTGTATGAATGTATTGTCTGATAGTGTTTTTGAATGGCTGCAGTTGTTATGTATGCTTGTGTGTGTGTGTGTGTGATGCTTTGGTGTGTGTGTGTTGTGAGCGTGTGCGTGCGAGGTGTCTACAGCATGTCGACGCGGCGGTAGTACAGCAGATAGGCAGTGCGCTCAGCGGTCTGCTTCACAACCTGGTACTGGTTAATAACTTTCACGGCCTGGTCGTCAATGCGCAGCCAGCCGTTCAGACCGATGTGGAAGACATCCGTGGTGTAATGGCCGCCTGTAGCGCTGTTCCCGTGGTGATAGACAACTGGGGGAGAAGGCAGCAGACAGACAGTCTGTTAAGTAAAAATCATTTACTCAAAAACAATTAAATTATTTATTTTTTTTGTACATTTATGCTCCATTAATGGCCATTTTGGTAGCTTTATTAGCCACTGTGAGAAACATTTAGCCTGGTAAGGCTCACTGCACAGACATTAAATATCACGTTGTCTAAGCATACTGAACAGAACATTACAGGACTTGATCAAATTTGTAAACAAGAGAAAGGAAATAAAAAAACGTTTTTACAGACTGGAATGAGAGTCAATCACAGCTAGACATGTTTTAATAAGACTCTTTATTCTAGTCTAGTAACTAGTCTACAAGAGACTCAGATGGAGACACTGTTGGAAAGAGGGTTTTTAGGGCCTAAAAAACATTGACCACACAGGCCATAGGGATGAGCAAACTTGGTTAACATCTTGTTTAGGATGTTAGACGATTTGCTGCAAACATTTAACACAAATTTGTCTTGCTCCCATAACCCACTAAAATTAATGCTATATAGTCATTAGCTGTTGTCCTGTAGCTTTGCGTATCAGTAACAACTGGCTCTATTGAGTAGAATATAGGTTAAGCTAAAACTTTCCCCCACTGCATGTTTGACCTCTGTGCTGGCCACACACTTGAAATAAGGAATTGAAGTTGTCAGAGGAAGCTGTTACACAACGTGTGTGGAGTATGTACTGTATTGCTTAAGTAGGTTATGATTCATATGGATGTGTAGCACTGTCTTTGTCATATGTCATTTGTTTACGTTCCATGGGACAGACAGTTTAATTGATTTTGGAACAGTAAAAATGTATTGCTAAGCTAGCGGTTGCTGGGGTTACTGTCTCGACTTCAACAAGAATAGTATGTTCTAGCTGAGAGCAAAAAAAACGATGGGTAGATGAGCCGCGCCTCCATAGTCTCAGTGTAGCCGCTGTGTTTGAACAGGTCACAGAGGCGTAAAGGGAGGGGAACCCCTCTCACACCTCCAGCCAGCAGCAGTGGAGAGGCTTTGCTAATGAAGGCCAGCCTTCGTGGAGCTCTGTTACGGGAAAAGGCCTGAGGGGACACTGCGCTTTAATACAAAGCAAAGACACAGCGGCCAGGTAAAGATTCATTCTGCTAAGAAAAGAGCCTTTCACATGAAAGTCGCCGTTTATCGAAATCCCTCCAAGGGAGTGATATATGTACAGGACAAACTGCTCAAGCAGAATTGTTTTCAAAGTCGTAACCTTTCATCTGAATGTTGTGTACGCAAATAATGAGCAAGTTCATTCTGTGGCATGTACTAAGCTGGTTCATTGTTTATTGTATTGTAGTCGTTTTGGTGTGTCTGTTTTCTAATCTCTTGTCTTATTCTGTGCTGCTGCCTATCTTGACCTGGACACCCTTGCAAGAGATATTTTTTTATCTCAATGGGATCTTTACTGATTAAACAAAGGTTAAATAAAACAAAGTGGTAGCAAGATTAATACAAGTCTATATGGGGGGGGGGGGGGG
>JAVQIZ010242721.1:0-50758 GCA_036023535.2 Galaxias brevipinnis | reverse complement strand
CCCCCCCCCCCCCCCCCCCCCCCCCCCCCCCCCCAGTACAGGGCGGGGAGTGAACGGAGCAGGGAGCATGATGGGACGGGAACGCCTGACTGTTTCCAATGACGGCACGAGAAAAGATTGCATTATCTTTTTCTTTTTTTTTTGGTCCGAAAAAAAATAATGAGATAACAGCTAGATCTTGTAATATCTCATAAACGTGTGTGTGTGTATGTGTGTGTTTGTGTGGATTAAAGAGACAGACAGATTGACTGAAAGAGAAACTAGAACTGCATGTATCCCCTATCTATGAGCTTGTTTGTGCATGTGTGTCTGTCCCCCTCCCCTCCTTGACAGCATGGAGAGACCCCTAGTCAAGCGATGCTCCAACCTCAGCACCTGCGTGCTGGGCAAACTGTCCCAGGAGCTGCACAAGCTGCAGACCTTCCCCCGCACGGACGTTGGCGCAGGCACGCCCGGCAGGAAGCGCAGTGCACCCGAGAGCGAACGCTATGCAAGCTACGGGGAGACGTTTGACAGCATCTAGCCCAGCATCCGACCCCTTCCCTGCATTCCCTCTCCTCTCCCATCTTTACCTCACTGCTCATCCCTGTTTAATCCTTCCCTTTTTTTGATTGACAAGTGCATGTGGATTTTTCTTGCCTGCAACTGACATTGGAGAGCACTTTCCAAGTCAAATACGAGTTCTGGATTTGTTTTTCTTTGTTTTTTGACTTGTTCCTTCTCATTTTGCAAGAGAACGAAATTTTCACCCTTTACATTAGAACTGAGTATTAACTACGATCATTTAAAGACAAAATACTACCAAATTGGTTACTGTATGTTTACTGCAGATTGCTTGTTTGCAATCTATAGCCCAGATATATTAAGCCAGACAGAAAGTTATATCTAATAATAATAAATGGTCCCGTCATGCGACACCATGTTTCTTGTTCAATAAACGTATTTTTCTACCAGGATGCCTTAGCCCATTTTCATTTTTAGGATAATTTGAAGAAGTAGTGAATCATTAATTTTACAGACCTGGCTACAGCCTTGTCTTGCCATTGCAAACAGACTGTAAATTCAAATATGATCCAAAATAGTTTTTACACCATCTATCCTTGAAAAATCACCACTCATCAAGTTCAAAGGTAAGAAAAGCAGATGGCATTCAAAAATCATTTTAATCTAGGCCTATGTTACTTAAATATCTACATGTCTGCTGTTATTCTTTCTATTTTATTACTGTGTATGACTAGTACATGCTAATGCAGAAATATACTTTAATATAAGTGGTGTGTGTTTTATTTATTAGATTGTGTGTGTTTGTGTCTTAAGAATTGTAACTGTGCTCCTCCAGTCTTTGGGCACGTATATGTGTCTGTGCGCGAGCGTATGTGTGTATCTGTGGGTGTGTATGTGTATCTCTGTGCGTGCGTGCATCTGTGTCTCTGTGCGTGCGCGTATCTGTGTCTCTGTGTGTGTGCGTATGTGTGTCCCTGTGCGTGTGCGCCTATGTGTGTCTCTGTGCATGTGCGTATGTGTGCATGCACACCGGAGCGTCGTTTTAATCCCCATCTCTTCTTCTGAAGCAGCGTTACAGCACAGAAACGAGCCTGCAATACAGCCACCTGCGTGACTCACCGCCTGGCGGACTTCCTGAGCCGGTCGGGAGGCATGGGCAACAGTAACTTTGTCCCCACCAACGTGGGCTCCAAGGCCTTTGGCCGACGGAGGAGAAACATCCAGATGTGAGCATTCCAACAACCTTCAGGGAAACGGTGAATCATCTCCTTCATCCTATCCACTAATCCAATAACGACCTCTAGTGTCCGCATCCGTGTTAACTGTGTGTCTATTTAGAAATTGCTATTAATTGTATATTCGATATCAGGTACCTCACATCTGAATTTGAATCGTTAACATTTGGCTGTAGTTGTCTATAAACTTTTTCTCTCTTATATATTCTTCCCTTTCAGAGGTTAAAGCTCAACATGAACATATCTGTTTGTTGGGGGGAAGAACGAAACAAACAGAAAATAAACATTTGCCCTTCATCCACTCTCCCACATTAAACAGAACAGCACTCCTCTTCTCCAGGTCATAATGTAAGACTCTCATCCCCATCACGTTGTGAACCTTTATCTTTTGGCAAAGAAAATAGAAAAGTAAGAAAAAAAAAATACAACACCTTTATTGTGTTCAAAAACAGATGAACCCACCACCCTCCTTCCACCTCCAAATCCAGTGGACTGCAATTTTTTTTACATAAGATCCGTCGGTGGAAAAAAATGAAGGAGCAGTGATCTATTTAATGTGTCTTTCTCTTCGAGCACATTTGTACCATGTGATCCATAAATGATCCATCCACCATGACCCCATGGCTCATCCCTATCCTCGGCAGTGGCTGTTAGCTACACCCGGGGGGACGCCATTAAAGATCGGCCTACCCTGGGCTCCCCTACAATGGCTGTGTCTTGTGCCTTGATGTAGAACACTTTACATGACATGATTGTACAGTATGTTTCAATATATAAAGAAGACCACGGAGAAGAGAATGGAGAAAGATTCATATTGTAACAATTGTGCAAAATTTCAGCAAGATTAAAATGTATTTTAGATACATTCGGGTTTGGGGTATTTGTGTTGTTCTTCAAAGGCTTTAGTATTTAGACCAAGAAAGTATGTGGCTGTTGGTTCACATGTTACAGTTATCAGTAGCTTCCAAACAGTATGAGGTCCAATTAAATCACTGCAACTTCACTGTCCGAATTCAACGCTGTGACACTCAGCTCCACAAAGTCAGTCCATCCCACAAACAAACCCATATTCATGAATTAACATTCATGACATGTCACAATAAGTTCGTTCTATAACATAACATTAGTATAATCCCTTGAAAGAGCATCAATAAAAATATAAAAAAGCTTACAGCCAAGAAATACTCAAATGCAAATTCTATAACGAGACAATCTGGGTATATAATAGACTTTGATACCATATGTTTGTAAGAATATGATACCCTAACCCAACTGACATTATTATAAAAAACAGCATGGGAAATTGCACAATAAAGGCAGCCAAATCTGCAGTCAGTGTACTTGTTATTCTGTAGTGTCAGAAGTTATTCATTTTATGTTTTAATCTGAAGAGAATACATCTTTGAAACTATTGATTGCTAAATATATCAGATTTGTTCTTGCTTAGTTATTCTTAACTATGTCTCAGCCATGTCTGTCTATACATGAATAAACATACATTTAACATGTAGCTGTTTAGTGCAACTAGTCAATAGTTTATGCAAAATGTATATTCGTTTTACGATTATGTTTTATCTATTGTGAAGTAGCAATGCAATTTTGTTTTAATATTCCCATGGACTATAAATTATGTTCCAATTAAATATTTTTGGGCCGCATTTGGGAACAACTTTTAAACCATTTCATCAGTTGATGTTTAGGGGATTCTCTTGTTTTAACAACGACGTACCAACAGGTGGCAATATAAGTGCCTTTACCAAAGTTAAGGAGAAACTTGATATTAGTTTTAGAGCGACATTCAGTAAATATCACTGACGTGAATGGTGTTTTAACCACATTCTCCTTTCAAATAACCATCATGTCAATAACCACATTGTTCTACAGGCTCTGAACATTTATTTTAAGTGTAGCGAAACACAAAGGTCAAAGAATCAGTCTACTTTCACTTTACCATTGATCAACAATTTTACCAATAAGCTCCAAGGAATCCAACTAACTACGTGCAAGCAGAACTTCAGCTCCTGAATATCCATTGTGGTGGAATGCAAAAGATGCAAATGAAGAAGTTAGGTAATCCCCTTTCTCTTTAAACCTGGATTTGAACATTGAAACAATACAAAACATCTCGAATCAGTCGTCTTTAGATTTAGGAAAATTTTGTTTTTTTATTTAGAGACAATTTCACAGACAAAATGAAGGTTGTATCAACTGAAAGCCTACAATTGTTTGCCATTTTAATAAAAGGTCTCACGACTGGTAGTGGTACACCAAATGATGCTGCCGGAGTGTAAGGAAAACAGGGGAAAATACACTCCACACAATAAACCTCATCTGTCACTAGTTTTTACAGTCTTTCCATCCACATTCATTCTCTCCCTCTCCCTCTCCCTCTCCCTCTCACTAGCTCTGTCTTGTCATTGTCTGGCTGGGTTGGAATCAGCTCCAGAGCCGGAGTCGTGCTGGAATTCATATGGAAACTCTTACTTGGATGGCTGAAAAAAAGCGTCTCCATATTCCGATAATTGAGGGGGACGGGAGGTTGATGAGTGGTGTGGGGGGATTCTAGCGTCCTTCTCAGCAATCTAACAATCCAGCTTGGCCAATGAGAAAACCTTCCTAATAGTGCCCAGCTGCTTTTGATTTGGTCCTTCCACTTGGAAATTAGACGCTTCGTATAGGAAAGAGCTAGCAAACCCCAATATCCAAAGAGAAAGATTACCCTGTATTTCAGTTCCCAGAAATGTACACCACAAACTCTCTTGTTTGAAAAACAGTTTCGGCTTGGAAAGCCACTCCACTCTTGTGTTTTGGTAAATTAGCATAAGAAAGGATTACCATCGAACTTTGCAACGTGCGGCTCTGCCACATCTAGTCTTGACTAACATTTGCAGGAAGTAACATATACTGGGACCATGTTTTATTTTTACTTTTTATAACTTTTATAGTGTTTGACTGAATTTCAGGCAATGGCGCTTTCCCCTAATATTGTTTTCAATCATAATATTTATTATTAGCTGTAATATAGACTTGCATGTGTTTTTTGCATAATCGTGTACAACCCAACCCCAATTCAGTTAATTTTCCTTAATTTTTTTTAAAAGTACCAATTTTGTTAACAAGGTAGTCATTTCCATGGCCAAACTGAAACCAGAAACTCAGAATCACTGCAGGTCCAGATCCAGAGTCAACACACTCCGCAGACATCCTCTCACCTTCCCCAAACCCCCTTTTCCTCCTGTGACTTTCCCAAGAAAGATAAACACCCTTCCAGCGTGTCAGAAATGTGATTTCATTCTGCTGCGATGGCAGTCCCTTCGTCTGCACTCGTCCCCCCCTCTGTTCTTTCTTCTCTTTTCCTCTCTTTCTTACTCCCACATCTGGATCCCAGCTCCCCATTTATTTATGTGGTCTGCGCTGTTTTTGTGGGAATTTTAAAAGTCCTTTACCTTGTTCTGTTGGCAGTTTCTCGTCATCTGATGAGGTCTACAATTACATTTACCATATCTGGTCACTTTGCAATTACATGGTCTACCACAGAGCCTTTCCAAAGTGCAGCGCCACTGCTCATATGGCTGACAGAAATAGAAGAGTTTCATGTCTGTTTGGACGGCCGCCCAACTGAAACTATGCTCCACTGCCTGACTGACAGAGGGATGTGGGCTTTTTTTTACCCAAGAAAAACCTTAAGGTCACATCAGACTTTGGGCCAGTTCCTCTGCAGCAAGCTAGTGTGCACTAGCTAGATTGTGAGGAGAGCAGACAGAGGAGTTGGAAAGGGTAGAGGACAGTGTCCACATGCCACGGCAATGAACACCCCTGGGAACAGTTAACCTTGAAGGCGCTGACCTAAGGCACGGGTAAGTTTGGCAAATAGTCAGTCGAATCTACTCACTTGGGAAAAGCGTGAGGGCAAATGCGCTTTTTAAAAATTTTGAAAAGAGATAATTTCACCTTGCTTCAAATATTGACACTATCAAGTATTGCCTGTGCTTTGTCTCTCGTGAACCAATTCAACCTTCTGTGGAAGTTAGTCCTGTCTAGATTTAGGAACTAAAGTCACTTTCTAAACAGCGTTTCTGATGGCAATACTTTTGTGATCTGTGCAATGGGCTTTCAACAGTAATGCTTAGAGATGAAACCGATAACTACCTGTTTAAATACCTGAGTCTATGCTGTCAGAGTCTGATCATTTTATAGTCATAGAAATGTGATGAAAGGATTTATGTTATCAGTTTTTAAAGTGGAATGCATAAAGTCTATTTCTCATCAAAGATATCGATGATATTTTAGGCCAATTACCAATTTGTTGTTTTTATCATCACATCAAAGCGACTTAAAATAAGCAATGTATGATTATTGAGAATTATAAACGTTGAATGAATCGATCGATACAAGACAAGATGGAATCCTACACACTCATAAAATAGAGCAGACTGGCTGAACATGATTATAGCCATACACAATCATACCTGTATGTTTTATCGATGCTCAGATGCAGCGTACCATTCTAGAACCATGACCATATAGACTGTTAGGCCAGGGCCCTGGCAATGGACACTCCCTGTTTAGCTACCTCTGCAATAATGAACCCTGTAAAGGAAGTTTTACCCTGTGACATAGGATTGCACCAATACTTTGTCATCAAGGCACCATGCAGTCCTTCTTTTATCCTAATAAACCAAGTCAGCCAGGCCAAACCTCTCATCTGATCTGCTTTCTTATTGTTGTCCTCACACAGAAAAGACGCTTTGTGTGTTTTTCATGAGTCACGCTAGAACTGCAAACCACTGAAGCAGTGGCTGGTCGGCGTCGATGTAGATCTGGGAGTGTGTGTGGGCGTGGACACCCGGGTTTGTTTGCACTAGAAAAGATGTTGATTATAGTGAAGATGACAACAATTACAAGGGCAATAATGCCACATCTTTAGAGAGAGCGAGATGGAGAACAAGACAGACAGAGTGAGAGAAAGGGGCAACGAAAGAGAGAGAGAGAGAGAGACAGAGAGAGAGAGAGAGAGAGAGAATAAGGGACAAGTAACAAAGAAAGATAGCTTGGAAACAAATTGTGCCTCAAGTATGGACACAAGGGTCTGTTTGCAATAGAAAATGATCTTGATGATAGTGAAGTTGACAATAATGACATGGGCAATAAAACCACATCTTTAGAGAGAGAGAAAGCTGTAGAGAAGGAGGGACGAGTTACGATGGAAGGTAGAAGGAAGGTGAGTGTGTCTCAAGCAGTACACCAGCACGTGACATCAATGTGTCCAGAGAGGCTGAGCGTGCCGGGCTAACGGGCAGACATTCATCACGGTGCCTTTCCTCTGCTCGGGTGGCTCCACACTCTCCTTCTCCTCCTGTCGGACTGTTTAATAGCTGTCGAAAAGGACGTGGCCCCACTAACTCCAAGCACACATGTAGGTGTGGCCCTCCCTGTGCTTCCATACTGTTTAATTAGGTTCACTCCATGGGCGGGGTAATTAGGGGTTTCCGCTATAAATATCTTTTCTCTCCCCACCCCTACGTCCATTGTCCCAGGCCATCGGAGAAGAGCACCAGTGGAATAATGCCGTATTGAGCCAGAAAGGGTGTTAAATCGGCTGACGCTACTCTTTTAAGTGTAGGTCTGACTTGGTCACAGGCTTTTTGTGTGCCGTCACTTCAAAGGTCACTGTCAAATGCTGTGTCATCAAATGAATAATAGGTGGACCCCAAGTTAATATGCTTGGACGACTAGGGCTGCTGGGGAGAAGCTATTTGCTGGATTTGAGCAGACTGGGCTCCATATTATTCGTTTGTGGTTTCCTTCCCTCTCCTTTGCTATTTTTCTGTCTGTCCTCTATTTTTCCATATCCTCTGCATGGCAAAGCCAAGAGTCGAGGTTGGGTCAGTTTCAGTGCCCCCCTCTTTATCTGGACGTTAAAAGCATTACTCAAACTTAGCCTGCTCCTACAAATATTTCTGTACAAAGAACAGAAGAAGTACAAAGAAGACTATTTACAGTATAGGGAACCCTTTGAAACAAGTTCCCATTTCTTTTATTCAATTTAAATGGGATATACATTACATACATTCTCATGGCACCCACTAAGGGCAGAATGTATAAAAAATGTATTCCAGTTCTTCTGTTTTCCTCGAGTTGTTTTTATAGAAACATATTCTTCCAAAGTAGTACGTTTAGTGCCATCCCTGCGGAATTGTGAGTGTTGACAAAGGAAGCTTGCGCTAGGGAAGTTAACAAGAGAGAAGTTGTTTTACTAATTGCAACAGGACAGTCCTTTGCCAGTACAAACAATTTTGAACAGTACTCTCTCTTTGTTCATTTTCAGTATTGTGAAGTAATTGAAAGTGGAGACATCACCCAGGCCTATTCTATGAAAACTTTAGATTTATCCCAGGCAGCGTTCCTACTCTGACCCAACATTAGTGGCTCCCTCAGCTGGCTCCCAGCTGTTGACCTTTAACCTTGGCCAGGAAAAGCTGACATTGAACTCGGTATGGAGCCAGAGAGCTGTCTCTTTAAGCAAAGAGTTTGCCTGTTTGAAACTTCTGGCATGCACTAATGCTACATGTTACTGTAGTTTGATGGAGGAATGGAAAGCCATATAAGAGAAGTCTCTGTGTCATCAATGGATGCTCTATGGATGGGGGTGGGGTTAGTGGATAATATATAATTCCCATCAGTAACTGACACTGCTAATAAATACTAATTTGCCAGAAGTACCAACACTAAACTTGACAGTTAGCTTAGTGTCCTGCTTTGTCATCTCAAACTAATTCCTTGTAGAACTCATCTAGTCCACCTCCGCAAATACACCAGATCCACTTTAATCATCTCAATACTCAAATATGGATGACGTAGGTTGCGGGGCAATATTTCAGCCGCCACATTGAGAGTGCCCCTGTTGACACATGACTAGGAGAGCCTGTGACTCAGTCGTGGGTCTCCCCAACATGGTGCTCAATTAAGAGGGTGCCAGTATAAATTTTTGCATAGGTGGGCCCTATAGGGCAGCCAATCTGGAGCATAAAAACTGGGGGATAAATCAATCAGACTGGTTGAATTAGTCTGAGCTTGCAGTTCTTCTTTGTGGTTTCACAAACTTTCTTTGTTCGTTTTTTTTCTAGCTTCTTTCTGCTCCCATTATTCTTTCCTGGTGATCTATGTACCCCCACAAATGTATTAGACAAATATGAGCAGTGACGTCTATAAGCTTGTTGGCATCTTACGCTATCTCTTCAGCATTAGCACCACCTGTGAGCTTGCCCTTGATATTGTTCACGTGACAATAGGGGAGAATGAGGATACTTTGGGCTAACAATGACACTCGCACGCATTGTTGCCCACACAGTAAAAGGAAAAGGTAATACGGCTGTTGTTGAGAAAGAGTGTTGACACAGCAGAGAGTTCCTCGGAGGGTCTTTAGAAGTGTTTCTCCTTCAATCTAGTGGTGCAGTCTCGCTAGCTTGAGACTGCGTGCTCTGCTGCCGCTTCAGCCATATATCTATTTCTCAGGAGGTGAATAAGGAACTGTTTTTGTCAAAGGTCTTCCTTATATCCATCAATAATTTCTTTTCAATAATACATATATAAATATTGAAAATGTATGCATATCTGTGAAAGAAACCGACTGTTATACGTGTGCCCATTTCGAACTTCAGAAGCAGTAAAATAAAGCTGCAGATATCAACAGTTTTTCAAGCACCGTCGGTCAATATAGAAGTCTTTTTGCGTACCTTGCGATTTCCACGAAGGATATTTACTTATCCCCCTGACCCCATGTGTGCCCCATTTACCCAGGGCTTTAGACTGTGTGGTGGAATAACACAAGAACCAAAATACCTCCCGAATTCCACCATGGCTCTGAAGTAGTGCATGTGTTTCTTGGCGTGAGTGTGGGCCGAGATCTGGGCACAGACCCCCCCCTTAGACACACACATCGCCCGCTCAAATCCCCTCCCTCACTAATGTAAACCAGCTGTAGACTTTGAGTTGCAACGAATTGGTGCCGCCCCGCCTTCTTTCCCTCCTTCTCCGCCCTCTTTTACTTTCGTGCCCTCAATCTTTTTTTGTGGCCCTTAACGGCCGGCTGGTCACACATCGACTGAAGAATCCAAAGGCAGAAGTTGTGGCATATTTATGACTTGGGCATGGGATGTGAGGTCGGTAATTTACATGACAGGTGCCTGTGGGCGGAGACAGACTGGCAGCTGGCTGTAAATTCTGCCTATGGACGAAGCTAGACCATGCTTTCCTAGGTGGGTTTCTCTGGCTCAAAATGCAGTTACTGGGCCAAAGACATGTCCACGGCACTTCATCTAACTGAGGAGCCGTGTCATGGGAACTCAGTGAGGTCATTCTGAACACGATTGACAGGAGAAAATCAATCCCACCAATTTTTCAGAGGGCAGTATTGGACAAGGTTTATGGTGCAAGGAATGTTTCGACTGTATTAATATTCCACAGAATAAAAGTGGTTTTGAAGCCAAACTCAACTGAACTGTTTTCACCTGAAGGTTCCACCTGGGATGGTAACCTAAGGCCTTGTTGGCACTTGGTGTCAAGTTGTACCTACAAATTATAATGATACACCCTACATTTACCTGGCCATGCTCACGCCCGTCTTCAATTACGTCAGCATAACTGTATCAGCCATGTGGTGAGTGTGTTTGTGCGCTCTTGTGTGTGTGTGTGTGTGTGTGTGTGTGTGTGTGTGTGTGTGTGTGTGTGTGTCTTTGCGCGCGTGAGTGATAACTCTCTATGGGCCCATTCATTATTAAGCAGCTCCTGATGTTCAGCCGGCCGCTCTTGCTCTGGTGTCAGGTACCCCTGCAGTCTCCTCCATAGGACCACAGTCTAAGGATCCAATTGCAGCCTTGGTCTTAAGTAGCCCGCCTGGCTAGCCCTCCAGAGTAGCACTCCAGGCCTTGGAGCAGCAATCCCTGTGGCCCGTCAGTGGCTTAGCTCTCCCAGGGTGTGTTAGTGCAGTTAGCCTACCATCGTTGATGGACGGGGGATCCTAGAATGCATTTGGATATTTTTCTTGGCGCGCCGGGCATCTTTCAGGAGGTATGGCGTTTCTATCAACTGTTATTTATAAAGTCATGGAAAAGAGCAGTTATTGCACTTTTTTTCATTACTGCCCATAAAGCTCTAAAATTATGGTGTGTTCATTTTAGCAGACTTGCGGTAAAGCAATTTGGTTATTTATGAATCCAAATTTATTTTGTGGGGTAAAAGTTTTGTGGGCTCTCTTGGTGACTGAGTTGGGTTGTTGAGCGGACTAAATGAGATAATGCTCTGAGACCCATGCACGCTCTATTATTTGAAGTGAACTGTTGATGTTCATTACCATGATGTCTCACAGCGCAGTTGACCTGTGTGTGCATGCGTGTAAGAGACGCACTCTTGTGTGTACGTGTGTACGTGTGTGTGTGTGTGTGTGTGTGTGTGTGTGTGTGTGTGTGTGTGTGTGTGTATGTGTGCATGTGCGTAACCTGACCTGGTCTGGTCTCATTCTCTCTCTTGGAGAACAGGTTGCTTAGAGACCTAAAGGGGAAAGGCTAAGCACTACTGATATCATACTTTTCATGCGCGTTAGTGTGGCACCCTCTTCCCAACATAGCCATACAAGGAAGTCCACTTTGTTCAAGGGGTCCAATCAGTCTCTGGCTAGAGTTATGAGCTGTCATTACCTCTTCTATTGTTCAATGCAAAGGAGTACTTAGGCACAGCCATGGCATGTGAGTGAAACCAAACCTATGCTGGAATTTTGAATATATAGTGTAGCATGTTTGTATACGGTATAATTGCCCTTCCATAACAAGTCTAGATGTTTACAGTGTTTGCTAGGAAAAACTTTATAAGATAAAAACATAGAAGTCTAAACAAGTGGAAGGAAGATGTATGGATAACTTAAATAATAAGATCAATGTTAAGATGAAAATATTCACTTAGAGGGGCACAGCAGTAGGTGCAGTACACCACGTCGGGTTTGCAATTGAGTGGTGGAAGGGAGAAGGAATGCCATGAAAAAGGGATTGCGCCTGTCAGAACTAGCTATGAGTGTGTGCTAAATGTGTCAATTATCTCCTTAGCAGTGGTGGGTGACACAGGACCAACTTTTGCTCTCTATCTTTTCCATAAATGGCAGTTAGGTTATCGTTCACATCCCCACACCGTGCTCTATACAGTCCTCAGTTCTGATCGTTCCCTTCGTTGCACTGGTACCCAACAAATCCCTGTAACCTCTCCATTCTACTGCTCCCCTCTGTCACTCTTTCATGGGGCCTTTTTCTCTTTCTGTCTAGCCTTTCTTTTATCATTCCCTTTGCATCTCATATTTATCCACACTACTCTCTTTTTCCCCCTGGCTATCAGTGCTTGTTCCTTCAGAATACCTGCTGTACCCCCACCCCGTCTCTCTCCTCCCAAGTCTGGTCCACTTTCGGGAAGCCCGCTGAGAGCCGCTCTCTCATGCTGGCTCTGGGTCAGTGAAGGAGTTGGACCTCCCTGTGAACAGCCATGACACTTGTGGTGTTGTGACTCACTCCACGCAGGTCTCCCCCTCTCTCTCTTCATCCCTTCTCGGTCCTCTTCACTTTCTAAGCTCTCTCAGCCCCCTCTTCCAACAGGAAAACCGTTACGTCTCAACCTTCACACAAGCAGCCCCCCCCCCCCCTTCTTACACTCCCACACATGTCTCCCTGGCATCACTCATTGTGTGTCAGGCTCTCAAACCTGTGACGCTCCCACTCTCCATCAGCAACAGCCCCCTCACGAGCACACACACACACACACACGCGCGCGCGCGCGCATCCACGCATCCGCGTTCCAGTCAGCCACAGGTGTCACTTTCTAAAGTGTCAAGCAGCGCACACCGTTTTCTATCATTAGCCTCACTGCCACACTGGGAGACTTGTAGAGAAGCTGCAGGCCATTTGTACTGCGTGTCTGCATCCTGTTCCCTTTCTGTTTGAGACTCATCACAAAAACAATGGACAGGCCAAACTGTGTGTGTTGCCGTTCTGTGAGACCAATTTCCTTGAAATGTTGCCTACAGTTATGATTCAATGAGATCTCATTCAAATAAAGTAAACACCATTATCGTTTCACTCAGAGATTCACAATTCCATTCAAGCTTTGGTTTCCTGTTGCTTGTGTTTTCACCTGCGCCGTGAAAAGTTCTAATTATGAAGCTGTGCTCAGCCCTAGGAGCTGTCACTCTTTTCTGTGGTTGGTCCTCCTCCTTGTTTGACTGTGGCATCTAAAATGACTGAGGTGCACTTTAAAAGATGTATTCTTTTGACAGGCCAACTTAAAAACGGCATGGGGGCGGTGGGAATGTTAATAAAACATGACACAATCGCTATTTTCACGCGTCACCGAGTTTAGCAACCCAGTCATCTGAAGTGACAGATGTTGTGTTTTATAGTGCATTACACGTACTCGTAGGCACAGGTTTACTTTTC
This sequence comes from Galaxias brevipinnis, assembly GCA_036023535.2. Taxonomy (NCBI): domain Eukaryota; kingdom Metazoa; phylum Chordata; class Actinopteri; order Galaxiiformes; family Galaxiidae; genus Galaxias; species Galaxias brevipinnis. The sequence continues at coordinate 37,548 of JAVQIZ010242721.1, read as the reverse complement.
TGTTCGTTTCCCATTGCCCTTTTTAGATCAGTATCTGTTTGCATTATAACAAACCAGAAACAGACACCACTCCAGAAACAAACAGCCCCCTTTTTTAAAATCATATTTATACTAGTTTCCCTTTGAATAATTTCTTAGTGCTTCCTATAAAGCATTAGAACAGAAAACTATTCAAGTTAGTTTTTTCGTGCCATCATACCCTCTATAACAACAAAAGATTTTTTCATTTTTACCCTGAAACCCCCTCTCTCCCTCCCTTTTCTAACTTCGCATGCAGCTGATCTGAAAGTACAAAATGGAAAAGCAATTGTTCCGTTATTTTCCCTTTTATAGTGAGGGTAACATAACCCAACATGAGTTTGGTGACACCGGTGTTATCTGAGGAATGTAACACCCTTCTTTTAGAATCACTTAAGAAAATCTGCAGGAGTAAGCCTAAAATTAGTTCCAGCCACCGGTCAAATGTGGCAGATTTACTGAATGGTTAGTCACCTGTATAGATCCGAAAATTGTTCTGCCTTAGTCAGCTATTTTGAGTGACTCAGATGACTAACCTCTTACTATATTGGTCGATGTCTATAGTCTTTTTGGGTAACATTCGCTTGAGTTATACTGTTTTTCTGGCAACAATCACTATTAACATAACATATGCTTTTCCCAAGACACCGAACAGAACAGTACAGTAGCAACAGAGCCATGGAGGACCAGGAGAACAGGGCCCACATTGAGCCATGCCACTGTGTGTGGGACTGGAATGCCGAGGCCCAGGCTCAGAGGAGTTGGGCTCCAGCCTTTTCCCACCCAGCCACCCATACCTTACCACTCATCCCCACGCATCCCCTTCACATGATAGCCTGTGACCACTGTCTCCTCCTGTGAGCCTGGGCCAGCTCAATGAGAGGAGGGCAGAGATACTGAGCTGTTGCCAAAATCGGCCAGATCAGCCATATTTAAAGGATTTGTCTGTTTGAGTTAGCAACACCTGGCTGTTTAAAGTAACAATACATATATATATATATATATATATATATATATAGATATATATATATATGGGATTTATTCGTTGGAGGAAAGACAATGAGAAACCCAGGGGGTTTAAGTCCACACACTAGGACTATTTATTGGATTGGAAGCTGGGTTTAGTTGATCTAAAGTGGTGAGTGAATTTGCTGATTTCTCTTATTTGTCCAGTAAATCTATATATTTTGTCAAATCAAAATTCATAGCTTTCGGCACCCATGTGCAGCAAAACCACACTATTTCACTGTTTGCATTTAGTGGCAGTTTCTTGTATCTACGCTGTGGTTTCACCACTAGACAATGAGCTAAATGTAAACGTTTCCACAGACTTGGAGATATATTTTTAAGTGTGACTGTGCAATGGTTACGACCACAAAAAATGAGGTCATCGGACAATTAAATCTTGTTTTGAACTGACTACAGTCAATAAAAGGGCAGGAACAATAGTTACAGCTGAAGTGTGAGAATAGGTAGTCTGCCAATCGTGTTTGCTTTTGGTTCATTGTTTTTCAGATTGACATGTTTATTTAAGATTTATACTGTTTATTCTTGTAAAGATTATTTTTATTATTTTCACCCTGACCAGCCACCTGTAAACTTAGCTTACAGATACGCTGTTCCTTTTGCTAGTACAGTACTATTTGATGTACATTTGAGCATGATACTGGGGATGGATACTAGATAGAATGCCGCACACCTTCCTACACATACATTCCCATTTCATTCCTCTCTCTCTTCACGCGCACACATCCAAAGAGAAAATGCAAGACAGTGCCGCAATACATTTAAAGTGATTTCCCTCCAAGGTCTTTTTTCCTTACAAGCCACCGGCTGCTTATTATTTTACCCGGTATGTGACTGACTGAGACAGAGGTGTCTTTTGTTTCTCTCACCTGAATGGGTCCCAAGCTCCACGGCCCAGGAAGGAAGTCCCTGAGACACGAAAATAATTGATCACCCTAGTAAAATAATTTAAGGCCAGGCAAAAACAGGCTCTGAGGAATTTTCCAATTCCGTTTTCTTTACATTTGCAGTATTCAGTTTGTTTTTGCAGGCATACTCAAAGATCAAGGATATATAAACTCATTTTCCCTATAATATTCAAATGAATAGTTTCTAATTTGGTAAGGCATTTTAACAACATGGATGAGACACTTAAACTCGCCATGTGTGTTAGCATGGGACAGACAACTGGGAACTGGGCTCCGCTATAAACTTCTGTGCACTGCTCGCTAACAATTTCACAGTGGCTCGTTTTAGAACACGGCCACTTGTGGTACAACAAGAGGGATCACTTTTGGCACAATGGTGCTTGACATGTCACTTACACCATGATTGCTGCCACAGAATCATTTGATTAGAAGGATTAGACACTTCACCTTGATCTGTTCGACAATGTACAAAATGAAGGTTGTTTGTGAAATTAGATTATCTCTCAATTTGTGTATTGTGGCCTTGCATGGCAAATAATAGTAAAAATTGTCTTTATTGTAAAAACTTGATAAGGCATTAAATAGCAGATTAAGCATCATATTGCCTTTTCCCATCTCTTGCGTTCTTTTTAATAGTAATAGATAAATGGCGATAGGTACTTATTTGTGGCAGGCTTTCGTCAATGAAAGGTATTTCCAGGATATAATATACCCGGCAAAGTGGTAGCATCATTTCTGGTTCAGCATGTGCCTTCTCTGAAAAGAGCCCCAGAGTGACAGTGCCAAGACTGCAGTGGGGAGACAGCCCTCCTCCCTTTACTCACCCACACGCCCCCTCTCTGGCACCTCTTTCCATTTCTAAACTCTAGCCCTCTCCTTTACAAATTGTTCCCTCTTTTCTCATACAGGCTTAACTCCTTAACTCCATCCCTGTGGTTGTACCAGCCAGCCATCTTGTGAAAATGAAGTGTCTTCTCCAAGGAACTTCATAGGTGCACTACTTTATGTCTTGCACTTTTTATATGCATATTTTCAGTGTATGCAAAACAGAACTCAGACTTGTAAATTCTCAATGAGCATAATGTACTTAAAAATATCTTACATTTTGCCCTTGCTTACATTCACTGGTTACCATCTTTAACTGGTTGGATCTCATACTTTCATCTATCGATCCAGCAATGTTCTTTAAGTGTTTCGTAAAAACCTTGCTTCGTGCCAGGTCTGTTAAACTGGGTGTGTAGGTAGAGACATCCGTGCTAATAATACTCCCCAGTAAACATGTAATTTGAAATCATTCCACAGCAGGATGTCATTATCTAAATGGATTAGGACATGGCCTGGGCCCCCCATGCCTCTGCCGGTTTAAAAAGGGACTAATCTAAATGGGATACATCAATAAAAATGCAGAATAAAGTTGCAAGCACTTAAGAGCGTCAGCCCCTTTTGCTCAGGCTCAAAGTGGAGAGTCACTGGCTGGCAGCCAGCCAATAAATTAGAAGATAAGAAATATTATTCCACTGGCACACGAGGGCCTGTGGCTATTTAAAACAGGGGGTTTATTGATAATTGAATTACTTGGATAGAAAAAAAGAAGACAAGAATAGAAGGCCTGGAGGCAGATCAATAAGGAGACGTTGTACTAGTGGATAGTACTGGACATGCCTCTGTAGGAAGCACCACCGTTGATGCAGTGGTGTATCTTTGTGTAACTGTGCCCATATTGTGGGCACCCATCTGTGTGTTGGGGGACTTTGCATGAAAAGTAGTGCATTCCCCCATTTGATTCAGCTCTCTCAGTTTACCATCAGCATATTGCGCAATATGTGTATGTCCACTCCAGAAAGCAGATCGTTTGTTGTAACGACCCTGTTGTGTTTGCTGTAGGTGCTATGCTAAAGAGGGATGGACACAGACAGAATGGCAACCCCGCAGAGCTCCAGACACAGCAGCTCTCTTTCATCCTCCCCAATGAGGTAAGTAGCAATACATGTGACATAATGGACTCTCGCTGTGTGTGTCTGTGGAATGTCAGGCTGACAATGTCACCAGTCACTCTCACACACTGGGACGGTGACAGCACATGTTGTGTCGCAGATAATAATAGCTCTGATCGAACCTGACCCCCTCTTTCTCTGCAAAATGGGGCCCATCAAAAATATGTCTCCCTTTGATAATGCAATGTAATGGTGGCGACGTGGGATGCAGATGGAACTGAGAATGTGGCCCTGGTCCCCATTATGCAGGTCTGCTTTTATCTGGACTGTGTATGTTCACGCCCCTGAGTGTAAGAATGGCTGTGAATGTGAAGGGTTATGCAGGGTAAAGTTTGTGACCCCCCCCCCCCAACACAAACACACATAAAACGTCCACAAAGAGAAGTCAAAGAAACAAATGGTCTCTCAAACACACCACATGTTGCACATCCATATGTGGCATATGGAAAAACACAATTCCATTGCAATTGCTAGAAGATCAATCACACACATGCTGTTGGAACACATGGTCCCCCTTAGTCTGGATCCTAGGCCGTCTGCACTGTTACGCTACACCAACAGAAAGGAACTGCTTTAACTATTTGATCGTCTGGACAATTTATGCCTTAAGCGTCCGTCCAATGGGGGCAGTGTCACGCAAGCCATTATGCAAGTTGGCTAAACTATGGAGTTTTTATGACGAGTTGGTTTGTATGCGTGTGTGTGTGTGTGTGTCTGTGTGCCACATGTGATTGGGTGTTTATGCCTGTTATCTTTATGGAGATTAGACAGAGTAAATTCCAAGACTTTGCTGCCCACAGTTTCTAACTATAAGCACAACTGAGTTGAAGAAAACATCTGGAAGTCAGATGTTGAGCTAATACCTGCGGTACATTTCCAGATCTCTTACCGAAAGTCTACTTTAGTAGGACCACGTCTGCTGGATGGTCCTCTATCATACATGGAGAGACTCTAAGTACGCAGTAACCCACGTTGTAATTTAAGGTCATCATTTTGTTGAAAGCTTAAAGGGATTTAATGTCATTGCAGCTAAAGATTGGCAGTGATATTGAATAACTTATATTCAACATTTTTGGGACAACAGCTACTTATTTAAGTTATAGTTTTTCATAGCTTGTTTATGCTCATTTCCAATCAGACCCTCTTTGACTGTGGTTCTAAAGTAATCTTGGAGATTATGCTTTTTGATAATCTGGTGGCAAACAACCATGAAAATCAGGGAATGATTTGCCAAGTTTCTACCTTTTGTTTTTATCAATCTATGATGGAGAACACACCAGCATAACTTTTACATATCAGAATTAAGAATTCTTCCCTAAAGTTCAATTACTATAAGCTTGCAGGTAAATAACAATGCCACTGATATTTTGTAAAAAAAAATTGTTACAATACAATACAATGGCCTCTCTTTTGTTGAGAAGGAGAAACCTGCAGCGGTTCTCTTTCTGCCACAGCACCGCACCCCTAAAGAACAAATTAGATATTTCTACCCAATATCTCACAATATGCTTGAGTGACAACAGGTGTTCCATTTAGTACCACTGGGCTTTCAAATTCTCGTTACTATGAAATGCTAACTACCAAAGCACTAAAGCATGCTAGGTGTTTAGTATGTCAGAGCTGAAACCAGCTTCAGCACTGATATGGTCATCAATGGAAAACGTTTAAATTGTCTTTTTGTGTCCTATGTGAATCAGTTATGTGTCGTACATAATGCTAACACTATGCGAATGCTATGTTAGCTCTGGACACAAGCTTTGTCTTTCATAGTAGGCCTACAATGGCTCACATATTGTGATGAACAATTCACTGAATAATTCCTATATAATAAAAACGTCCCTTGGTTGATCCTAAAGTTGATCTAACATTTTCTGAATCATTTTGAAAGTTAACGGCGCATGCATATCAGGAACATGTAGGAGGCCTAACTAGCTTGTTGTGGCATAAAACTATTTCAGTCAGGACAATGAGGACATCTTAGTATGTTTAAAAGTTTTCAAGGGTCTGTTGTTCTGAATTACTGTCCCGCCCAAGTTCATTTTCAACTCAATGAATTCATAGGGAGCAGATATGTTCCTATACTGAACAACAGACCCGAAGTAGGAGGCTGGAGTGGAAGTGGGTCCGAAGCAGCAAACACAAGCATAGTCGGGAAAGCAGCAGCCAGCCTTGGTGCAGTTGTATAAGCCAGTGAAGCAGTGAGCTTGGGAACGTTTGTAGGAACCATTGTGGTGAGAGAATTGCGGTTTAATTGCACTGTTACGCTACACTAACAGAAAGGAACTGCTTTAACTATTTGATCGTCCATGAAATGCACTGTTCATCATTTAGGTTAACAGACGTAATGATTGTTGTGACGTGGCTAATACTGGTAACGGAGTTGCCCCCATGAACTAACTCCGCCGAAGCGTCACCTCATTTTCAACTATAAATGTTCGGAAAGAGTAAGGCATTTGGAAACTTCAAAAACAAAGGATGTAAATCAAGTTGTTGAACTTCTTGGATTTCTTTGTTATAGGGAGCCTCGATACTAAAGCCTAACCCGCCATCAGCATATTCCCTCAGTCAGTTTACCGATAACACTTCATTCTATTGTTGCCTACTTTTTTTGTGTGTGAATAAAATCTGTTCCTTTCTCATTATATAATAATAATAATAATAATAAAAACAATAATAATAGTAATATTAATATATTATTTAGGCCTACAGAGCAGTCTGTTTGGAAGGATAAAGTATTATTTTGTACACAGTGGCGACGCGTTATTTAGTTATTTCAATACAGAAAAAAGGTGAATTGGATTAGGACATAATATTTATGTTAAGAGATTTTGTAGTGGAAGCTGCAAGGTGTTAACTGATTATTAACAACTCATACCACCAGCAACTTTTATTTGACGCACAGGCTCAATGACTCGGGAGTGGTGTTCTAGTAGGCCGACAGATTTTTCCAATAGGGCCTACTTCTGTTGCACTGATCGTACAACATGTCTTCAGTAGCCTACAGAAAACATGAATTGAAAACAAACAAAACAACACAACAAAACAATATTTGATAGATATTTTGATGTGAGACAGTGTACCAGCCTTACTTTTTTGGCCTGTTTGTTTTTGGCACATTTCCTACGCTACCTTTATTCTAAAGAATGCTGCAGCCTTTTCTGAATTCCTTTTATATTATCTTTGGAGTTGTAGCTTGGTGCTCAACTCATTATCACGAATAGGAACTGTGAAAAACTATGGACCCTTTCTCAGAGTTTATTTGTCACACATTAACTGCTGCCATCATCCCATCAGGTTTATTTATTAGATTTATTTTATAAGGATGGGTAGGTACAGTAGGCTTACACACTGCGACATAGTGTCTCCTATACTGCATGCACACATGTGATGCATTACACACACACACACACACACACACACACATACACACACACACACATATGTAGATACACAGACAAACATAAAAAGCATAACTTCTTCTGAATATTGATGCTTTATACCTCTTTCCTGAATTTATTTTAATGCCTTATGAAAAAATTGCAAAAAGAGCGTTGCTATAGGGGACCGTTTGTCAGGCTCCCATCAATACATCAGCATCATGTTCTCGGGCCTGTTAGCTTTCCATGCCTCAGTGCTCTACCTCTTTCCATCAATGTTTCTGTCACTGCATGTGTGCTTACTTACCATACTGAGTACATGTCTCAATTTGACTGCTTCTCCAGTTGCAGTGTGCAGGGTGCCTCGCATTTACAGTGCTAGCCTAGATTGATATGGTGGATAACAGATATTGCTTCTGAGCCTTACGTAATGATTTGCCATTTCTTACCAACTAAAGTGAGCTATTTCTCTTCCTTTTGAAAACAAAACCATTATCCTGACAGTTTCTTTCAGTAGAGACAATTCGTGGGATTGTGTTTTGTGTGTCAATCTAGATGTTATTTAGGGGATGTATGTCATACTGTTATTTCTACCAGCAAAATGGATAATTTCTGCTTAAATTATATATATATATATATATATATATATATATATATATATATATATATTTAACTTTTGTTTTTTTTTACTAAATACTAATTGCACAGACCCAAATATGGCGCCTGCAAAACAAATGAGGGCAATTAAAGCTCTGAAGCCCGTTGATCTCCCCCGCGCTGGTGACACATCAGTAATTAGTGCCCTTTTAGGGCAGGGGAGGTTGCTGGGGGGTGAAAGTGGAAGTCTGGGGGTGCACCCCCGCGCTCATAGTCCAGGATTAGGCTTGGAGAGATGGGGCTGTGCCGTGTCACTGGAGGTGCAGTGTTAGGCCATTAACCATGACTGGCCTGCTATCAAGCCACTAATTGGGCTGAGTCACTGTAGAGTTTGTGGCCATCTCTGATCTGCAAGCACAACAAGGTAGAATGGCTGGTTTTCTGAGTGGGTTCTAAAATGACAGTGGCAACTGATGGGCACCAACTCTTTGTATAATTTGTTCTGAAAAGTACTAGACTGTAGAATCTTATAATAGTTAATGTAGAACTTATTAGTTTGACTGGACATGTTAGAATAGCATTAAAATGATGCCAGCATCTTTGGTAAACTGCTGTATAAGTTCCCATTGTGTTTGGTTTTTTTCGCCACCCATCTTGGCGGTAATATTTCCAAAAGAGGGTTCTTAGCTAAACTTCATGTTTTTCCATAAAAAAATGTGTTGTGAATATTCTCATTGCATTAATATATTAACCCTAAACAAAGAGAAGCAGAACAAGCTTTAGGTTATTAAACAGAGCGATTCTCCAACACAAAGAAACACATGGAACGTTATCAATTTGAACAGAACACCTCTAAGGTTCCACTGTCCTCTGTCAATCTGTATCTAATGTTTGTATGATCCAATAGTTCTTCTCGATCCATCATTTCCACGAGATCGACCACTTGAAGTAGAAATGGGTTGGCGCCCTTCTCTGAACTTGTTTACTCCCAGCCGAGGCGGTGTCTATCTATCGACCCCTGTGCCTCCCGCGTGTTGATTTCACACTGGAGGACTCGGGGATCCCCTCGTAAGCCTGGGATCATTAACTTCAATGGTGGCTATGATTGAAGCGGAGGGAGGAGTGTTTGCTTAGTTCGACCCAGCCGTAACGCCATATCTCTCTTTAGTGAGGGGAAATGATAGGTTTGTCTAACAGGAGCCCGCCTCACCACTTATTGGTCTGTAATTGACCCCACTCTCAGTATCGATTTTGGAATGACAGCCCATTTTGCATGATTGACCTGTTCGGAATACCAAGAAAGACTGAAGATTTTCCTTCTTAATTGTGTGAGACTGAGATTGTATTTTTCCCATTATACTTAAAATAATTAATAACAGTAGTTAGTTAATGCATGCAAACGGGCAGTCAAAGAAGCCCACGTTTCTTAACTTAACTGACTGGTCCTTTCTTTGTATGTCCACCTCTGTCTGTCTGTCCAGCAGCAGGATGCACTCACTCCAGATCGACTCTGTCCAGCGCTGGATGGAGGACCTCCGCCACATGACCGAAGTGGAGTGCATGTGCGTGCTCCAGGCCAAGCCCATTGGGGTAGAGGAGGACGCCCATGGGGAGCTGATCGTGGCGGCAGCGGCAGGCGCGGGTGGGGACACGGTGGCGCGGGACAACCTCCAGACGCTGCTGCGGCGGGCGCTGGTGGTCAGCACGGAGCTTGGCAAGATGTTCCAGAGGCTGGAGAAGGGCCGATGGCAGAGGGTCCACAGCACGGCCGTCCGGGCCAACTGCCACGTTCGCTCGCTGGTGCACGAGTACGGCGCCGCTCGCAACACGCCACCGGAGATGCAAAAGGTGCAGGGGGTTCTGAAATGACTGAAGCTTTTTAAGTTGTTCCATGTAGATTTGGGTTGAGCATTGTTTTTTAAACAAAGGCAGCCCATGCTGCCTCAGTGTTGTTGACTCACACTCGATGACCCCCATATATATACATTGGATAATGAATTGCCAACTGGCACTGATCTAGCATGCTTGTCCAATCCCCATGATTCAATGGACACAACGCATCATATTTGTATGTAATCTGCAAAAACCACTATGTCCTCCACCACCATTTGTGGGGAAATATTACATAATAACTCAGACACAAGAAATATGAATATGTTATGTTTCATGCTTTGTAGAACATGACGCACACACACATATTAGCCATCTCAGAACTCATTGAGCCTGCACAAATCATGCATTTTTTCCTGTCAACTCTGCTGTAAGTTCATCCATTTTAAAAAGATGCCTTTGACAATGTTCAGCCCAGGGCCTTTGTAATATTCTGTACATAAATTACTGGATGATCTTGGTTTAGAATGATGTCTTTTGGCGTATTCCTACCGTCGTCTGCTCGTGTCTGTGTGGGTGTTTGTGTGTGTAAGGGTGTGTATTTGTGTTTGTGTGTAAGGGTATGTTTGTGTTTGTGTGGGTGTGTGTTTGTGTTTGTGTGTAAGGGTGTGGGTGTGGGTGTTGGAGTGTGTTTGTGGATGTATTACATCTAACAGCAAAGCATTCTTTTTTAATGGTTTTTCAGTATGAGAAGTCCCTGCTGGAGAAGTGCATGGAATTGACCAACATAACAGAAAGGTTAAACAACACACGTTCAAACAATAGAATCATGTAAACCATTTACACCTAAATCTTTAAAATATTTTGAATTACACAAACTCAGGTTTGCCAGGATTGATTGCTTTGGCCATACAACTGTCCAATGACATGGCCTCCTCTCCCCAGATGCCTTCGCACGGAGGATGAGTTTTTCCTCAAGTCCATGAGGGAGGCGATACACGAGATACTGACTGACGTCAGTGATTCCTTCAGCCACATGATAGACATGGCCCTGGCCAATGAAATCCAGGTATTTACCTCTTTCATTCCACCCATTCAAAGCTTCAAAAGTAGTTGTCTCACACCGAAGGTGGTGTGTGGAGTACAGTGTGCTTAAAATGCTCAGATAGCACACATTCATTTGATAGCTGTATGTACATGCGTGTCTGTCTCCATTGATAACGTATAGAAAATACCTGACTCAATGAAAATAAATACCCCTTATACAAATACAAACACCCCCTCTTCACAAGCACCCATTTGAAGTAGACCCATTCACTTCATACTTAGCAGAATAGGGCATCTCCCCAATGCATTGTTCTCATGACTGAAAACAACCCCACTTAACAGGGTGGCACACCAAAGTAAACATTTGCTCAGTCTTAATATAGCATTTCCTATAATAACAGATTACATCAGCCCTGCGTCAAGGACTAATGCAAATGAATAGGCATGGAATTCCACTCCGTTTTATCCGCTTATTGGCTATTGTACTGTGGAGTAAAAGCCAATTTAGACTGACAGAAAACTACAGCCGTAATACCGGGTTAAACCCTCTGTCAAATTGTCAAATTGAATTACATCTTAATAGTCTTGAAACTAGATCCGGCCATTGTCGTTGGTTATGACCCGTTTGCTGGAGGTCATAGCGTGGGGCGTTGTTGTTCATCTGATTCTGAACCACCTGGAAGGAAGTGGAGCCTCTGTGGCTGACGCACCCTCTGCCCCCCACCCCCCACCCCCCAAGATCCTGATCCGGCAGATCGAGTCGTCGGACAGCGTGTACACCATCGGCAGCGCCATCAGCAACCTGCTCTCCCTCACCCAGGACGGCCCACAGCTCTGCAGCATCATCGCCAAGGTAGGCTCCACGCACCCGTTCAGTCGGCACAGCCCCGCGCCGCTTCCCCCGGACGCTCAAAGCCACATCATTTTTGTGTGCTTATGCCAATTCTATCCTATGATAAAGTCCTTGGCTCTCTCTGCCCTGAGCCCTCCCCTCGGAGGCCACAGCCCCGCCTCGCCCGCTATCGTAAGCCCCGTCTCAAACGCAGCGGCCCTTTCACTGCACTACTTAATGGAGCTATCTGGACCTCAGATAAGACGGGGCGGTCCAGACCGCAGGACAGGCCATTAGTAGGATGCTCGCCTCAAGAATGCTTTAGATAAGGATCTACCAGATGGGAGCGGGAGTGCACACACACACACACACACACACACACACACACACACACACATACACACACATTCTTGCAAACCAACGCACACACATACACACACAGAGACAGAGATACATTCAGGCATTCACACACACATACCCAAGCACAAACACACGTTCTCTGTTCTCTGACCCGATCAATACTGTCAGTTTGCATTAGGAGGGAGCATTGATCAGGGAGGCTTGTTGCTCCTGTGGCTTTAGCACTCCATCCCTCCACTCTGCTTTCACCTGTTCTTCCACCAGCCCAGCCCAGGGTCCAGAGGACCTGCCGGGGGAATCATACCTGTTAATAGGCCCCAACGAAGACACGGCGGCAAACCTCTAAAACCACCGCTCTCTTTCTCTGGATGCTTGGGCTGTCTGATGCCGGTGCCTCTCGCCGGGAGGGAGCGCGTTGCGTAACTTTTGGTGCGAGGCCAAGCTATTCCGTCATGCCTCCCAACTCGGTGAGGTGTTTCTCATGCTGCTCCAGTACGACCTGGGCAGCAGCTACGCTCTGACCAACCCCTCCCACTTCCCTTCACCTCCCTTTGCCGCTGAGGGCCGTTTGGGCTTCCAGCCAATGACGTGCTGCATAAGTGTTTGTAGCAGCGGCGGTGACGCTGTGGGAAGACATCCTGATCAGCTTTAAGGCTTTGGGTGCCTTTATGTGTATGTCTGCCACCGATTTTATAATTGCTTGATTTTCTTTGTTTAAGTGTGTTGGGCCGGTCAGTTAATAATGAACCATCTTAAACAAGCCCTCTTCCTTACAAGGAGAAAAGATGGTATAGATGTTAAAAAAACTGTGATACACATGGGTAATGAAACACTACACACAATGATGTACAGAATCAGGAGGTTAACGGAAGGGCAGCACTAAGATTCTTATTTTGGTTATAGGTATTGTATTGTACATGCATTCTTACAAATCAAGTAAATCCATTGCCAAATTGGGCACCCTTGCTTACTGTCCATGGAGTGCTACTTTAAAACAATTTAATTCCACGTTATGATTTAGAGTATATCCAGTGTCTCAGTGTTGACCTTGTCCCAGGATGGATATGGTGCTAAATGCACCCATGTTGTCAGATTCCACTATAACTATCATCACCCCTCCATTTGACATGGGAGGCCAGCAGTAGGTGTTGGAGTGTAATCATGTGGTCAGAACTCCAGTGGGCGGGCCTCATGTCGGCCCGTCTTAAAGAGTGTGGGCGGGAGAAGTTCAAGCCGAGTTCAGAAACATTTAAAAGATTGTGAAATTTTGGCTGTAATTCTATTACTAAAATTAGATAATGTATTAGATAATGTACAAAGGCTTCTCTTTCCGTTACAACACCCCCCCCCCCCCCCTAGCTTTCTGTCTCATCTTAGAAAAAGATGAATTATTATCCTCCAAGCATCAGGAAATAATTTTGGGAGGGACCTTTCAATTGGGTTTTAAAATGTGCTGGTCAATGATTACGATTTAACATTTTTGGGTTTCCGCTTACCTGAAGCAGAACGATCAAAGAGTGGCTTCCCCATTCCAATTGCTTTTATGGGAGGCAAACCAAATGATAACACAATGATCCAGAAGGATATAAATCCCCTCTAAATGGTTCGGGCTCAAAGCTTGGGATTTCTGGCACTATATGTATAGCATATTAAACATACACAAAAGAATACTCACTGGAAATGACTAGGGCCGAGATGCTCTCCAGAATCACAAAATTACTGAAGGAGAACCATCTCTCAGTGAATGTATAAAAAACGGTTGTCGTTCTCCGTTATTCTTCACCACCGGGGTGGTTGTTGTGTGGGCAGAGCCAAGGGAAGCGCTCTGGTGTAGGGGTCGGACAATTAGCCACTCCAGGCCCAAGCACTGTGGCCATGGCAGTTCAGCCCACAACACGACCTCCGCTAAAATGGCCTTATTAGGATAATGGTGATGATTGCAGGCGGCTTGTTTTCCCTGCAGGTAATTCTATCAATCTCCATTGTGAATTGAGCTCACCGACAGCAAGCGCCTTTTCCTCTTTAGAGGAAAGGTCTTAAGTAGGCTGAATGGAGATTCATAGACTGGCCATTGTTTAGTCTACATCAACACAGAGAAATGTAGGCGTCATCAACTTGAAAAAAGTTTACAAATAAATACTGTAGGCAGTTGTATTAGGGTTTTTATACTGATGGCTGACAATTCAAATTGTGTGACTCGTTTAAACGCTGACTTGTTACTAAGTAGAGGCGTTCGTTCCATCTGGGAGTTCTTGACTCTTAGCTAAATATTTAGCTGAGTTTAGTTTGCAACAGCATTTGCAATGTCATTCTTAAATGCAATATATCAAATTAGATGAATGAATGGGCAGACATTGAGAACATTCAGTTCGAATATTTGCCAGTTAGTGCAAGAAGTGTGACACTTTACAAGGATTTGGAAGTTCACATAACGTCCGGCTGTCCTGAACTTAAAATGGGATGAAAGAACAGCCTGGAATGTTATCGTGTCATGACATGTATCCCCATGATCAACCAGGGTTGCATTATTTTGAAAAGTATTCTGTTCACCTGTTTGAATGTCAGCCACGTCTCTTTTCTAATGTGCGGTGCCAGTCTCCCAGGCCAGCTCCCAGTACGGTGACCACTGCTTCACTTGGCATAACAGTAGTTTGTTCCCTTCACAGGAGGGGGCTGTGGTGGCGCTATTCAAGATCTGCAGGCAGGACTGCTTCAGTGACCTTTATGCCCACTCCCTGAGAACAGTGGCCTCTATCTGCTGTGTGGAGGAGGGGATCAACCAGCTGGACAAGGTATGTGTGCACAAAGGAAAAACTCCACGTACTCTACCCAGTGACACACGTCAACGAATGAAAACGATGGTTTGGATCATGATGGTGGTGACCGCTTTCTTTCGGCCAAGTGTTTAAGGACTCAGCCTCTTATGCTAAATAGGCCCAGGACCTTTAAGGTCAACAGTGGAGAAAGCGACAGCCCTCTCGCTAGCACAAGTGACAAGTTCCAATGGGACTTACATAACGGAGACAGATAAGCTACACCCACACAAATAACACAAAGATGCACACACACACAAAAACTATAAAGTCTAAAAATCACCACAGTAGCGTATACGGGTTGTACTCCAAATCCAAACCGTGAAGGAGAAGTATACAGCTCCAGACAGATAGGCTTACCACAGTCAGCTGGAGCTAAACCTCCTCCAGGAAATGTCTGGGCTTCCAGCAGGCACTTCACCGATGGTGGCCCTCGCACACTATGTTTGGACTGGAGCCCTGGTTTATTTTCACAGGTGAGAACATGTTAACAATAAGAGCAGCAGCAGACTAGGCCACATGATGAAGGAGTTGACGGCCAGCGGACAAAGGAGCGTTTGTTTCTCCACTGGCCACGCTTTCTTACGGGGCTTTTCTTACTTGCTTGTTCCCTTTAAATGACTTTGTGAGCTTAAAGGGTACGTTGTGAAGAGATTCATGTACTGTTCATGCTCACCTCTCATAAATCTGAACATAAAACCTGATAACTGATGAATGTGTGTGCGTGGGTCTGTGTAAATGTGTGTGTGTGTGTGTGTGTGTGTGTGTGTGTCTGTGTGTGTGTGTCTCCCCGTGTCCATGTGCGCAAGAGAGATAGATGTGGGTTTCTAAGCTTTCTATTTTAAAGGATAGGCTTAAGAAGAAAACATAATATTATTCAGAAGGTAATGATGCCACAATGGTGTCTGTGTTTGTTCAAACAGCAGCCAGGGGACCAACAACCATCCAAGTGTAAAAGCTTGAAATAGGTATGGCACAGCATCCCAGATTAGAAACTGTGTCTCAAGACGGGAGAGGCAATGCTGCCAACCGCACGAAAGCAATCGCTCAGGCTTGAGAGGCCCACCTGTCACTGTTGATGGGTGATGGAGTTGAGGAAGTGCCAATCAACGCCTGTGCTACCCGTCGTTTGTTCACTACCTTTGGGGGATCTTTAAAAGCACAATGCAAAGAGGGATAGCGTTGATAACTAGCAAAGGTTTTCCGTTTCTTTGTTAATCAGACATTCATTGTTTAAATTTTCTGTATGGTATGTACTTTGTAAAGTGTAACCTCTTTAATGAGTTGTTCAGCTAAGTTAGGGTATCACAACAGAAGTGGTTTTGTATTGTCCAAATATGGCAACAGAAACAAAACTTTTTATCAAAAGTGAATGACGCACACTTCGGAGAGAGATCCGGGATTACGTGAAAAGGGAAATCTGAATGAAAGCTATGGCAGGGGGGGGGGTCCACGTTGTTATGGTGTATTGGGGAGGAGGGCAGGAAGGACGGGGGTGTGGAGAGCTGATGGTTCCACGTCAGTGGACCGCACTGGCACACTGCTGACGTCCACAGAGACAGAAATAGGGAGTTGCCCTATCAGGAAGCTCGGCGCCGTGGTGGTCGTCAGGAGATGAGACTGACAGGTGTGTCTGCGATGTGACAGTTGGTTGGAGTCTTACCGCATCTGTGTGACGCTGAAAGTTTTAGCCTTTGTTTTTTTTGTTATTGTTGGTGTTGATCGATTGTTGTACTGTTTATGATCAGACTTTGGCCCAAAACTTCATGGGATATGTGAGTTAAGGTATTTCCAGTATACATTTATTTTCCTTGGTGTATAATTAATTGCCGACAATCACGCATTTACCTTATTATATAATTCCATGACATTCATGTCATATTATGCCATAAACTGACTTAATTTGTAAAATATACTGAGTTTTCTGGACGCTCTTGTTTTTGGAGGATGAGTCGTTTTGAATCTTGTTCTGCTTGTGCCAACATTGCCACCATGTGGAGAAAGATATTTTCAAAGACGTGATGTAAATACGGTATTACACATCTCCCTTTCTCTATCAAAACACACACACTCCCCGCCTAAACAAAAATATAAAATATAAAAATGAAATAGCCCCCCCCAAACCCCCCCCTGCACGCACACCTTGGCCTCCTATGTGTTCTAATCAGAATTGAGAGCAAAGTGTCCAGGCTTTCCCTCTCTTTGTGTCTAATTATAAATTCACTCTCCAAGCAGTTTTTTCCCTTGGTTGCTATAAAAACACATTTTATTGGATTACTCCTTCTGTCTCACTTAAATATATTAGAAGGCAATTAAAGACACTGGCCCTGTGCCAGAAGCAGCGACACGCGGTGGCATTCCACTTTCTGACCACACACATTTCAGGATCCTTCCCGACAGATGAGATCCCTTAATCCTGATGCAAATACACACGCACACATAAGATGTCAGCCAGCCAGGTCCAAGAGCCTGTTAGAGCACCTCCTCGCCATCCCCGAGGGAGATAGCCATTAAATTGGAGTGGTGGGGTTTAATCGTGATGGCTTTATGGGCCGAGCAGCTACATTGTGCCCTGAGATGACCCCCCAGCACACTTATCTATGTCTGGCCGGCTAAATATAGCACCATGGAGATAATACTGGGCAGATCAGCAGGGAGCTCGTCAAGGGAAGGGGATGCTTGTCAGCCTAAAGATATCATATAGTGGCCACCCTCACTTAACGGCCTGGCCCATATAGGCAGTTGTGTGAGATCTTCTCCATTGCCTTTAAGCCCCATGTCATTTGGCTCCTTAATCACACTGGATTTGGTTTTTTGGATCCGGTTAACCTTTTGTGTTCATATGGGTAACACTTCTAGCATATAAAAAGTCACAGTAACGGTATTGGGATAATTTGAATGCATCCTATCAATTTAGATGCTCTATATAAAGCGACATGATAAAGGAACCCCACCCGTAGCTCTCATCAGGCACAGGTTTTCACGAGGGGCTCCATGTCCTAGGTGGACGGGATCCTGTGTCTGGCGGACATCCTGACGGACGGGAGCAGCGGGGAGGCGGCGCGGGCCGAGGCGGCGGCCGTGGTGGCCCAGATCACCTCGCCCCACCACACCTCCACCCAGCACCTGGCCAGCTTCCTGGAGAGTATGCACGACATCGTCACGGCGCTCATCAGTGAGTGGGCGGCGCCTCTCGGTCCCAACAGGCAGTAGACCCGTTGGCCGTCGTGCCCGGCTCGCGGAGAGGACGTTCTAGGTGACGCGTTGTGTTTTTGCCTGTTCCTCCAGAGCTTTGTGAGAGCGCTTCCTGTGGTGAAGTGTTCCTCCTGGCCTCGGCTGCCTTGGCCAACATCACCTTCTTTGACAGCATGGCCTGTGAGATCCTCCTCCAGCTCAACGCCATCCACATCCTGCTGCAGGCCTGTCACGACCGCCAGAGAGTCGACACGCCCTACTCCAAGGACCAGGTGAACACGCCTCTTAGTGCTGCGTTGGTGGTTTCATTTGAACTTGATGAGTGTTATCATTTGATGCATCTTGTCAACCTTGGCTTGAGAGTGTAAGGCTTCTGTTCAGCAGCGTTTCAGATTGTAATCATCAAAGGTCTCTTGAAAACCTTTGCAGGTGGTAACCATCTTGGCGAATCTCTCGGTGTTGGAGCAGTCGACAGCAGAGGTGCTGCAAGAGAAAGGTAGGGGTAGAATGGGTCACTCCTTTTTTACTCCTCAAGATGGCAGCATTGTGTAAGTCTTGTCAGAGAGCTGCATAGAAAACCAAGTGGTAGTAAAAGACTTGTCCGCTATCGAAGTCACTTCAGTCCTTTTTCATATTGTGGTTTTGAGTAGAACAACTTCTGTTGTGATTTTTATTTGGATTGGTTTTATGCTTTGATCTCATTCAGTCTGAGTCCTTTGTGTATCTGTTGTGTACTTCAGGAATCGAGAGGCTGCTCCAGCTGCTGGGTGAAAAGCCCTCCTCTTCAAGTCCATCAGAGGGCGCAGCGTGCGAGCGAGTCCAGCAGAAAGCTGCCGTCACTCTGGCCCGACTGAGCCGAGACCCTGAGGTGGCCCAAACAGCCATTCAGCTGGAAGGTACGCACGCAGCCTCACCTGTCCACACCTCTCCACCCTCAGCAACACATGACTCAATCTCACCTGTCCACACCTCTCCACTCTCAGCTCTAACACGTGGTTTAAGCCTACCGTGCTGCGCAAAGTTACTCATCTTACACATTTCCTGCAACTTTGTTCCAATAATATGTAGTTCATGACAAAATTTAATTTAGATTTTTTTTGGTAACATATAAAAACATACATATATACAGTATATTTTTATTTTATTCAAGTCCAACTGTGAATATCAGTGTGATTAACCAACAATTTGACATGTCCCAATTACCCAATGCAGAACTTTAAATTAATGAACATGACGCATGTAAATTTCATCATCAGACATTTGACAGAAAATATATCTTTCAATTATTAATAAATCTATAATTGCGGAATTCATAGTGGCCCTTTAACTGGCTTTACTGGACAGAATTCAAAGAATTTGATGTAATGCTTGATCAACTAAAACACAAGGGATGTTTAACAAGCGACCTTTGATCAACTCTAATTTGATTATAGTCTGAACCTCTGCTCAGCAGAAACCTTACATTTTCAAGGTTACAAAAAGATATTTACAAATCAAACGAGGTGTCGATATTTCCCTCTTTCTCTTCAGCTGTCCCTCGTCTTATTGAATTGTGCCGGTCACCTGCTGAGAGAAATAACAGCGACTCAGTGCTGGTGGCCTGTCTGGTAAGTCTATATGCATGTGATTTCCATATGCCCCATCCTGGGTTAGATCAGATCTGTCTGATATATTCACATATTTTACCCACTCCTTTGCTGCATACTTAAATAGTACACTCCCAAGACATACACAGTGCTGCTGGCCTACAGAGCACACGCATCGTACAACGTGTACTTAGCTAATGACTGCCTGACCTTATCATGTCCATGGGGCAACATGGACACACATCACAGCCCTGGCTTCAGAACACTTCTCCTCATGGGGGGATAAGGGCCAAGAGTGATTAAATATGCACTCATCATACATATTCCAGTTTTACTCACTGATTTATTCTGATCATAATTGATAGGGAGAGAGAAGGGTACATTAGATGTGAGCACTCTTTGTATGTGGTCGGGTTCAGGAGATGCGTGACCTCTCCTAGACAGCGTTGCCTTGTAGATAAGGCACGTATTATCACGCTAGATGTGGACTCAATAAACACATTTTATTCTATAGCCAGGGGCTAAGTTTAAGGTTAAGTTAAGTTGAAGAATGTTAATTGTCCCTAGAAAGAGTGTTGGATTTTCTGGCACAATTACTTACCTTATGTATATGGTTTGATCATTAGGTAGTAGTCCTCACAAAAACCTTATGAGAAGATCATATGACATCTATCAATAAGTATGCAAATATGTACATTTTGTGGTTTAGTTTTCAATCATTCAGCATCTACTTGATACAGCTAATATTGTTGTTGAAATAACCATTTTTAAATCGGAAGCCATTAGCTTTTAGGGCAGTGATGTTGTATCACTTTAGAACTATGTTGCTCCTATTTTATACTAAATCTCTCAAACCATCTAAATGTTTTCCTGTCACGATCACAATAACCATACGTTCCACAGCGTCGGTGGTGATGTTGCTGAATATGAAAACCCTTCAAAGGACTCGTTCCTTCCTTCATGTCTGTGTCCACAGGCTGCCCTTAGGAGGCTGGCGGCTGAGTGTCCGGACAGCATCGAGGCCACGGACCACCAGCAGCTGATAAAGCCCAGACTGGTGGACTCCTTCCTGCTGTGCTCCAACATGGAGGAGAGCTTTGTCTGAGGAAGCAGCGAGTCCACTGCCTACAGTAGTTGAGGCTGCACACGTACATGCGAGAGAGCCTGCATAGGACATTCATTGCTGCTTCTTCGCGAGTTTTATCCTGCCTGAGGCTGGAAATGAGCACACGGATTGAGATGACATGTAATGTTGACACATAAGAGTGCTCCATGTTTGTTGCCATTTGACTTTCTAAAAAAAAGAAAACCCTGTCAAAGTGGTGAGGACCACTGGCCTTTCTTTGACGCAATCCGAATTATAATACTGGCGCATTCAACAGTGGCCACACCTCCTTTTCTTTTGATTTGAGTTGATTTTGATTTTGTTACTGCCTTTCTTTTCATTGCTTTCTTTCTACATCGAATGCAAATACATTCTAGGTTGTACATATTTAAAATATTGTTTTATTTCCATTAGTGTAACTAAACGGTATCTTGATAAGAAACTACGTATGCATAGTTTGCTCAGTTGATTTATAATTATTATATAATTATGATAATTATAATTAGAAACAGGTTATTTCACTTTAAGTAAATACAGTCTATTCTATTGCATCCCTTTCACTTTTTCCCCAAATAATTGAATGTATCTATTTCTTTTTTATTTTTTTTATGTCATTGATCTTAAACATTATTGCTAATACAAAATATACATATGTCTTAGTCATGGGTTGTTCATTATTGAATGGCGTGCACGATATAAATGCCTATCATGTAATACAAATCATTAAACCAATAATTTGCTAATTATTGCATTTACTTTGATCCAGAAGAAGAACACATTTCTAGTAATTTGTTGGGCATAGTAAGTTAGAAGCCTTAAGAAAAATGACAGTAGATTTTCTTAAAATTTTTACATTTACAACATTTAGAAAGTAGGAAGCATATTGTTGAAAAGTTGAAATGTAAGACACTATCTAAATTATTGCTAATGTCTCTTGAATAGTCTCTATATTGTCACAGAGGATTTCAGTGAAATGCTGGAGCTTGGCAAACTTAACACGCTGTGGCACTGGAATTATGGTTCTAGTAGAACACAAGGTACTGTAAATACAACTTCCTGCCTCGGAATGTCCTGCATCGGGTTTGAATTCGTAAGTTGCTAGATTACTCTGACACTGGTTGCATAATCAGGGCTGATTTCTCTCTCCCCCCCCCCTCCCCCCCCCGCCCCCAGAAAATATAACGACAAAAACAATTGTCCATCCACAGAAAGAGAAAATGATGACCGTTAGAGAGAGAGAGAGAGAGAGAGTCAGAGAGACAGAGAGACAGAGGGAATAATAGTTGCTGAGGTCCAGCATTGGCATTGAACTTTCAGGTTGGTCAAAGGCTTCTCGAAGACCAGAGGGATGCTCTGCTCTCCTCCAGCTCTCTAAAGCAGAGGGCGCTCTGTCTCTGGTGAGTGAGTAATATTGCAGAAGTGTGTGGGAGATGCGAGAGATTGTCCTTTGTATTGTCGTGTGTTTGAGGAAAGGGCTCTCTCTCAGGTCTTTTTTTAATAACCCTTGCACTCCTTGGAGATACAATTGAAGGCTTTCTTGCTATTCTGATGCAGCATTTCACCTAAGGGCACGTAGCGCTGAACTCGTACTTGTTATTGGGGCCCAGCTTTGAGACAATTGAGCCTGTGTGTGTGGGTGTGTGGGTGGGCATGCTGTGTTGTCCACTTGCACACAGGGGACTGTGATCAGATGGCTTCGTGATGGACCAGGCTCCTGCTCACTTTGTAGAAGCCCAATGAAATATGTAGAGACACAGACACAGAGAACAATACACAGTGGGGTTGAGAATCTCAGGTTCTTTTGATTCAAGCTGTTGGGAGCAAGTAGTGCACTGTTGAGTTGCTTTCGTGTTCACTGGTCTACTCTCTCTCATAGTCTCTTCAATGTTCCTCTCATTCTTGATTAATTTCTCTGCTTGTGGTATTCTCAGATCATGTCTATGTGGACACATATTGGTGCGATAGCTCCTCTGGGCTACATAATAACTAAGTTGGAGGACCGAACAGGTGAATAAGAAAGAAAGTGCTACAAATATAATAACAATATGGAAAGATTATTGTTGTAAAGCTGCATTTTTTTCAATGGAAACCAGTCTTGATCATTGAGGGTGACAGGTTATTGTATATAGAACACGGAAAATTATACATTGCAAACATTGGGGCTGAAGCTTAAGTTTAAATCGACAATTTATGTGCCATTGCTTTACCTTTCGGCTGAGAAAGGTGTACCCATAAAAAGCAAAGATTTCAACAGCCTAAATATGATTGTAATTTCTGTTCTTAAACTTCTATCTAGAGGTCTATACTTTGCTACATCACTGTAACACAACGTATTAGGCTCAAAGTAAAACTGCTGTTCAATGCATCCATGTAACCACATTTTAGGCTCACTCAAATATAAATAAATGCTCTGACCAAAATACCAACTCAATCTACACGTAATGGTTTTCATACGTTAAATAATATTTATTAGTCAAAGGTAATGGTTAGATTCAAACGTAAAATGGTCCGCAGTCATCTTTCAGCAATAAAACTGGGAAAGGCTTGTGAATTGATGTTTGTATAAACACCACTGTTTCTCAGCCCAGCACAGTCCTTACTGCTAAGCAAGTTCTTTCCTTCCCCTTACTCTTCCCCTTCTGAACACATAATGCACTCAGCATTAGTAGACTATTAAAGCAGTATGTTGAGACGGTCCCCCATTTAGGAGCCCCAATTAAGCCCCAAACTATCGTCACCTGTTTGACAGCCAATTAAAAGATTCATATTTTGTTTACTAATATATTTAAGGTTTTTGGCCAGTTCGTTCTTCATGAACGGACCCAGTGAGATTTTAATTGCAGATACAAACCAAAATATCAACAATCTATTAATTTTAACACTTGTGTGGTTGTATAGCATTTCATACCAGTCAAAAGACTATGCAAACCTCTCTTTTACTGTTGGGAGTCGTAGCATTGCACAGCTTTTTTCCCCAATCCATTTCAGATCAGGCAGAAGATCAAGCAGATGCACAAGTACGAGCTACATTGAAACAGAAATGCGATCAAACGGCAGTTTTTAGAAGGCTAGTTAAATAATAACTGATTTTGTTTTGTACTACCTATATATTTTTGGGTATTCAAACAGAAGTCAGAGGCAGAAACCATATTATCCTACTTTATCCCCTGATGTTTTACAATCTAAGTGGATATGTCAAGTGTGTAAAGACTATTTTGATGAGGAATATTAACAGTGGGAAGAGAGACAAGCAGATGGGAAGACAAAATCGTCAGCAACAAAACTTTATAGAGAAAGATGGACAGAATCATAGAAGAATGGGATAATCCCTACTGAATTAATCTGAATACCTGTACCCTGTACCCACTCATAACTATCTGTCACCTCTCTTCCATTCTCCCAGACGAGTTTTCGAATCCCTGAGACAGTGCCTTGAACTTTACTGGCATATATTGTTCTGTTCACCTCTTTGAAAGTCGTCGCTGAGGAGCATCACTCGATCCATGCGTTTCGAAAGAGTCCCACTGTTTTTAAAAAAATGTGTCATCTGCCACTCGTTTACCCTTTTATTTCTGAATGACAGACTTTCATTGGAATTAAGAGTAAAATAATAGAATTCAAAATGTACTGAACAGTTTGTTGAAATATTCTTCAGATCCAGCCTTGACAAAAAATTTGTCTATAAAATATGAAAATCCCAACCCAGCCTACTCTCATTTTGGAATCATAACAAAATTATTTAAAAATGCAATTGATCTACTTCAGAAATTTAGGAATTTGTGCGATTTCTACCTGAGCATACCTTGATTTCAAAATGTTGGATACAACAGAATTGGGTCTTGCTAAGTGGCTTAGAAAATCTAACAGACATGGCATTGGCTCTTAAATAGCTTTTTGCGTCAAATGCATGGCATTGATATGTGCTTTTCAAATGAAGTTCTCCATCATGACTTGTTTCTTTCTATAAGCTATGAGGCCTTATTTAATTCATTTGTTGACATAATGAATTAAAAAAGTAAGTTGAAAAAACCTTTAAAATGTGATTTGAATGTGTTTTATTGTAGCGGAGGGAGAGTACAGCAAGTTTTTGGGGCCTGAGCAATGTATTTTATTAAAAACACATACACACACACAAATACACACACAGAGACAGACGTATACATAATATAAAAACAAACAAATCATATTTAAATAAATAAGCTGTCCCACCTTGTTTTTGACTCGTTCTTCATTTATTCCCTGCAGCAGTGCACATTCATGGGTTTCCCTCCTAAACTCCCCGGACCAGCTAACCTCAAACTCCTTTCAGCGTGGAAGCATGTCTCCCCACCCCTGTTCCCCTATCTCCCTGGGCTGAGCGTCCTTGGAGCCCCCTGGCCATTAAAAGACCAGCACAGCATGCCGTCTCCACTTAGCGCTGTCCCCCCTGAACAAACAGAGAGCTTTTCAGCCCTCCCTCCCCTCCCCTCCCATCCCTCCTCTCTTCCTTCCGTCCCTCCTCTCTTTTTCCTCGCACTCAATGTAATGTCCCGGAGGACTTCCAGAGAGATTGTTTCCCCGGCTCTCCCATGGACAACACCGTTAACTGAAGCTGGCAAATTGAATTTGAGAACTGCACCTACAGCCTTTGCAGAACACAGTTATAAAGGCACGTAACAATGTCTGCTGCTGGTGACACCATGTGTCCCAATGTACTATGTGGCACACAAGGTTGTCCGAACAATCTGCATTCAAAACAGAGTCATACATAGTAGTTTCTCTTAAGAATTATGAGGAAGCGAGAGAGTTTAGCAGGCTGGATACATCTGGCAAAAAAAGAAACCCTATGATTTACATTTCATTCAGTATCCCTCTATTATTTCTTTTTCAAGCTCTCGGTACAAAATTGAAGCAAAATTAGATGGTGTTCATTTGTTTCTGATATATAATGGTAATGCACAAAAACGAAGTTTTGTTTTGTTTTAAATGTTCACACTAACCTTCACTCTCACCTGCATTCTCCCATGGCATCCACATTGTAATGTTTTGCATATTTGCTCATTCAAGTGACTGAAGTGTCTTAGTGTTTTAAGTGTGGCTAGAAGTCCATTCCCAACTGCACAAGACTTTACAACGCTCTGCCCTAGTGAGAGAGCAGAATGTGACTGTTGTGTGCTGGGTGCCGGAGCTCTTCCACGCGGCTAAACCTCTGATAGAACGTGGCAGTTACATTCAAGTCCCTGTGTAAATGGCTCTCTCTACACCACCACAACAAGCCCTCACTACGCAAAGCCAAGAGAGGAAGGACAGGGGCAGCGTCAGTTTCTCCCTCTCCATTATGGATGTGTTGTATGTAACCATAATGTCAGCTTGAAGAGTCTTTTATTGAAAGGTTTAGTGTGTGAGTGTGCGTGTGTGAACAACAGATAGAGCGAGACAGACAATTGGAGAAAAAAGGTGGGTGCTAAATAGAAATGTACACATTGAGTCACTATGCAAGCTCAATAAAAGTGCAATATGCATAAAAAAGACTGCACTGCACATGGAGCATGATGAATGACAAAGACGATCTGCAGACAATAACCCCTTTGAAGGGTTGTCTTTACAATGGTCTGGCCAAACACATGCACCAAAGCAGTTTTTCATGTGTGATGACTTTTTCCACTTCTGTATTAATGCTTGTAACCAAAACCTAGAAGGTGCACATAAATTACAGAGGAGTTTTAACTACAGTGCATGAGTTTTATCAGACATAAGCCAAAGGCAGCACTGTGGCCAGACCGTTTGATTATTCACAGATGAAAGTGAATATGTAATTAACACTGTAATTGCTCGCAGTCTGCCTTTTAATTTCGATATTCTTTGGGGTTATTTTCCACACCAAGGTCAGATGCCTGGCTATGTATATTTAATAGAAATATACAGAATATATAGATGATTTGATGAAGCAAATATTAGTAGGTGGTTAAAATACGGTTTGCTCATATTGCATTATTTTCATAAACTGTACAATTTAAAAGGCTCTCTGTTTTCAGACTCAAAATGCTTAACAAGTACATTGCTGATCCACACCACCCATCCTCTGGAACAATCAGTTGCCAAACCCTGCACGTCTCGTTGTTTGAGGGCCCTGCTGACGTGATTTGCTGGGTGCCTTGCATGCTTTAGCACTAACCCACTGCTATGGTTGATAAACACAACCCTAACAACTAGACTGTTTATCTCATTCCCATATTATATATTCATAATTATGTACAGTGAAGTGCAGTATAGCTACAATTCTGCTAAAATGATTTGAGAACAAGAATTATCAAATTTTATGACCAAGGGTTCAAAACCCAGACAGGCTGGCTTGGTCCAATTGTGAATATGGTAACACCCCGAAATTGTGGGAAAGGTTTTGGGCTACCTCAGCATCTCCTTGCCATTGGCTTAAGATCTTTGTGATCTGCTAAGACTTGGCTAAGACCTGGCTGGCTGCTTCAGTGGCCAACATGCCTGCTGCTGCTGATCATGGGCTGTGGTTTGGATGGTTTAAAAATGAAAATATATATATATTTCAAGCAGGGCAAAAAACATAACAGGAACAGGAAACAACCAGCAAAACCTCACTTTCTTATACCCAAACATCTGCTTGCCTTCTCATAATTTTAGACCGCTATCAAAGCGTCTTTGGGTGTGAGAAAAGCAATATACAAATACAATGAATTATTATAAGTATGAATTATTAAAAAAATGCAGGAATAGCTTAATTTATTGCAAATGTGAATACATCAATCTGGAAAAATGGTTCTCATTCCGCTAAATTCATATAGCAGCTCTGGCGCTGCCCGTGGGTGCTGGGAAAACAGTCGAGTTGCCTGTAGTCCCGCGCGTCACCCACTCCACATAATGAAGTGAAAGCAGGTGTCATGTCTGGGCTTGACGATGTGCCAACATAGGAGTTAGCGTATTATGTAGACTAACAGAATGCACTGTAATCCAAAGAAATACCGGTGTCCAAAACCAATCATTACAGTCCCCTCTTTAAACAAAAAAATACATTTGTCTGACAATAAAATTGGCTATCAACCTGTCTGAAAGCTGTCGACGCACGGCTGAAACGAATGTCGCTGAAGACAGCAAACAGTTTGACACACTTTGCCTGGATTTCGGTGCGACGGCGAGCCATCCTTTGGTAATGGCCCCTCATTGTTGGTCGTGGAGGAAGTGGCACTATTCATACCGGTGTGATTGAAAAGAAAATTGAATCTCCTTTGATGTGATAAATGTGTCCATTACTGAATTTGCACACAAAATGTCTGGAAATTATAGTGGGAAGGCAAGGCTCTCGGAGGGAAAATGCATAGGGATGACCTATTGGACTGGATTTGTACTGAAAATATACTGTATTGGGGAGGGAAATGAGCCCACGAGCAACATGATCTCCCCACCAACCTACCCACCCACCGGAACAAGTCAAATGAAAGCTGTGGGAGCACCAATTGTAGGACTATATAAAAAGGTTAAATGTGTACACATCTCTCTCTCTCTCTAATGGTCTGTTTGATAATGGACACTGACAAAACAGACATCAGTGAAAAAGGAAATTTTTCCCGATTTATAAAGTTTTGACAGACACGGAAGGGCGGTACGAGGTGAATGAAGAGGCCTAGCATTTTGCGTATGCTGTGATAGAATGCCTATGGCGCTTTTTGGTGGATTCTAATACAGAAACTCACTTTTTAACATGATCCTCCTTCCTTAAAGACAGTATCATCAAAAACTCTTCCGGTTGTCTCCTTGGAAAACTTTTGTCCTTATGGACCCAGGTTCAGCTCTTATTTGTTTGTATAATTTATCTTTAGATTTGTAACTATTGCACGGAGGTCAGGTCACCCTCCAGATAAGCAGCCTTTGATGATATAACCTCCTGTAAAAACATATGTAGTGCACTGAGATAATAGTAAGGTATTGATACATAGCAGTAATCCAAAGCAACAAAACATTACAGCCGTTTCTACGTGTGTTCACATATCTTTCTTTAAGCTCTTTAACAACTTGAATTTGTTTTTACAATATCTCTGAATAACTGTAGACCTAATACAATATACAATGTAGTGACTTTTAAGTTTCTATCCCCTAAAGCTAACAAAGTTCGCTGAATGCCCTCTATTAAACCCGGTTACAGTAGTCTGTCTGAGGCACACTGCCAGGCTCATTGTGGTATTTCTATAAAAGACGTCTGAGCTTTGTTTATTATCCTGTCAATCATTGACTACTTATACTATCTTCAAGGTTAATTTCTAAGAGAGATGGCGAGAGATGTGGAGAAATGTGTGATTTTGAAAGTGAGTGATGTCACATGCTGAAATCATATAAGCATTTTCTGGAATGATGATGATAAACTAAAAGGGATCCATCATGAATGAAAGATGCTGCTCTCGAATACAAGCATAGTGCACTTCTTATGTTTATGTGTGGACTATGTGAATGCCTTTACCCCGGTCCAACACGTTCAACGCTGTTAGTTAATATGTAAACCTTCCACGAGTCAGAGTAGTGGGGTGCCCAGCGGTACATTGCCCCGTTTGATAAGTGTCGAGTCAATGGACATTCAGCCAGACATGAGCGTGGCACGTTAACTAAGCTACTCTGAACAGCAGGCATAACTGAACACAGCCTGGCATGATAGAATATTGAACTTTTGTGGTTTACTCTTGGTACAAATTCCCTCGCCTAATTAAGAGTCACTTCTCTGTGATATAAACAAACCAACTTCAACTTAACAACCTGAACAGGTAAAAGCAACACTCCCTTTGGCTCCCCTTTGGAGCACACCTCTTGGACTCTTGGCTGTCGCCATGGACCGAGGCTGCAATGGCAGCTCAGTGGACCAGCTTCTGCACCTGGATGTTTGTGTGGAAGAAAAGGACCCAAAAAATGGTGCCCTGGAGCTACTCAGGAGACTGCGTCCTCAGTGGAATCCACAGGACATCCAGATGAAGGCAAGTGTGTGCAGTCTCTGGGTTAGGACACAATAGCAGCCTGGGAATGATAATATGTCATCAATAAGCAATTGTGGCCAAAGTCGGAAGACAAACCCCGACAGTGTGAAGTCAATTGTGTCAAGATGGTGCTTGGAGATGTTTGAAAGCCATGAAATTTGGATTTTTTACTGTATCAACTGGGGAACAACCGTATTTCAGTTCTTTGTTCAAACAAATGTCCAATCTCTCAAAGAAATGGGATTTTTGTTTGTTAGAGTGACCGTACATGGGGAGTGTGACCCTCAGTGTAAGGTTGGGCTAGATAAGTACACAGAAGGGCTAGATGCTTCTTCCTGCAGTTCCATCAAGATTTTGAGAAGTGAGCTTCACAATGTTTAAGCATCTAGAAGGTCTAGTATGCCACACATTGAATTGTGTAGTATGGCACACAAAATAAAAAATAAAGGTTTATAGGGTACACACAGCATGTCCACACCATATGTACTTGACCATACAACAGGTCTTATTTAAGTGATCTGAGCACAATGTCTTGTTTCACCCATGGCGTGTTTGTTTAAGTGGCACTCAATTACAAACTTATGAATTCTTCATCAAATGTCAATTTCACTCTCACTCTGGACTACATGAAACGAGCTGTTCAATGAAAGGCCCCTCAGGGGTGGAAGCAAGGCATTGAGAGTAATCTAGAGACCTGGCCATTGTGGAAACAATGTACAAATGGCCTGGCGTAAGCAAACAACTGTAACTGCAGTCCCTATTTCAACCGTAGCTGCTTGCAATGGGTTTAATATTCTTTAAAAGATGAGGTCTGCCATGTTTAGAATGAACCACTGAGCAGTTGTGTTGCCACACACACATATGCCAACACTGTGCAGTGCAGGGTTTTGCTTTGGATCATTTGGGGGGAAAAATGCCAGTTAGGTGACAAATTGTCTGCTTACAATTTATTTTTCACATCTTCTTATATGGACGACAAGGATATTGTTTAACTCAGTTTCATCACCTCGTCATATGATGAGCAACGACTGTGTAGCCAAGGGCTAATCTTTAAGTTTAAAGGAACAACCAACTACGCCACTCCCTTTGTTGGTTTAAGTGGGAGACACTTAATTTAAAAGCTGCATGTTACTACAGTAAGGTGAAGGAGTATGTTGCCAAACATCTGACTCAAAACCATAAATGATATGCAAGGATAGTTATTTACAACATTTAAAAGATAAGATAATCAGCCACGTAAAAGACTGCCAGCATTATCAGTATAAAATAACTGGATAAAAAGGCTTACAAGAAGGACAACTTGACTTATCACAGTCTATGTTTAATGGAGACGCCTAGCAATTATACAGCGAGGCAATAGCTTGGGACAGCACAGGTCAGGTGGGCAACTACTTCCAAATTATTTTAGTAGGCTATAAAAATCACAACTCAAGTCATGCGTGTTACTGTCACAAATGTATCAATAAAAGTGTTTACCACTTAACTGGCCAAACTGTAAGATAAAAACACGAGTTGCAATTAAGCCATAAAAGCATTTAAGATCCGGTATCACCACCTTCTCCCGTGCTGAGCCAAATCCCAACTGCCCAGTTTCCGACTCGCCACACCAGGTTATATGGGGTAATAACAGCACACCTGCAACAGATGATCTAATTAAAACAATACACATTCACAAACAGCCAATAAGCACCAAATCAAAAGAAATTGATACAACTAAAACATGCATATTTAAAATAAGAACATGAAATTTCAAATATATGAAATAAAAACATGGCTGAGATAAAAAAAAAACATTCAGTGATGTATCCTGTGGCTGTTACAACTGGACATTGAAGCATACAAGATTCTGGACACATATTCATTGCCTTCTCTAGCCCGTTGCTAAATAGTATGTTGAGGACACTGTGGATCATACAAAGCTGGTTCTTTGGTATTAGTCTGCTCCGTTGAAAGGCTGTACCAAGCTTCTTATGCATGTGTGTATACTACTCAGAATGAACATATGCTAGCATACAGGCAAATGCTATCTTTGCTGGGAAGAAAATAGGGTGGTGGTGCTTTTTGCTTTGTGACAGCACAAAATGAGGTGCAGTGTGTGTAAAACTCCCCTTCTCATTCCCAGACATTCACTGAGGGCATCACCAACCAGCTGATGGGCTGCTTCGTGGGCTCCATCCAGGAGGCTGGGGTGGTTCTGGTGCGTGTCTACGGCAAAATGACGGAGCTCTTTGTGGACCGCAACAGAGAGCTGGAGATGTTCCAGGTGCTCCACTCTCACGGCTGTGGTCCTCAGATCTTCTGCAGCTTCCAGAACGGCATCTGCTATGAGTTTGTGACGGGCACCGTGCTGGAGGACAGGCTACTCAGTCAGCCCTCCATCTACAGGTCTCTGACAGACACTCCCACAACACCGTGTCAAAGAGGAGTCACTGATCTAGACGTGCACCTACACAAAGTTCAACAAAGAAGGAGCTATGTGCGTTTTTTGTGGCCAGTTGTAATTAAAGATGATAGGTAAAGGTAGGTCCGAGTCATGTAAATGACTGGAATGTTGATTTCCAGCATTTGTACCTTGTCTCTATCCGTTTTATGTAAATGATTGACTTTTACATTGAATCAGTGGTTTTAACCACCTTAGAGTGTGAAAGAAATACTACAACCCACCCAACCTTGATAAAAAACCTTAACCATATAAACAAATGAACCTTTTCCACTTCCCTTAGTGAGGCTAGCCTTCTTGTGTTTGGACTGACCGTCTTCAATATTACAGACACCGTACTCAATACAAACACGGTGTGTACAGCATACCGAAACCGATGTCCAGTATTTTTACAAATATTTATTTAAATAGTCACATTTTAGTGTGCTTAGCTTCATTATCACATGCCCAGAAATTCTCATTTAGATGCCTGGTATTCTGCTTGACCCGCTAAAGGTTCATACAGACTAGGAATGTAATCATAACCTAACTTCAATAATCATTATTATGGATTCTGAAACCTGATAACTTTTTTGAACTGATTGAATATATCTAATTTGCCATTCAATTCTAATAATTGTCTTTAGGTGTGTTGGTTTGCACCTTTCAAAGAAAATGTTATAAAGAGATGTTCATAGAACAACTGTACATATAAAAACAGATAAAAAAGAAAAACTACATATTAAATCTTTATAAAATCCCAAAATTAAATATTACAAACATAAGTGTAGTGTAAGTGTAAGTACAACAGTGAAATATAAAGAAACATTATGTCACTGAAGAAACTGCTTTCGGTATAATCTGTTTTTAAAGCCTCTTAAAAACAAGCAATGACTGCATTCTCTATGAGAGATTGGTGACCGTTCAACAACAGCAAAGGCGCGGCCTCCCTTGTTTTTTTTTATATTTGGACCTTGGCACTGCCAGTAGGCTTTGGTCAGAACAAATTAGGCATCTTCCAGACCCCGATGTGGCAAGGGGACCGATGGGGCCAGCCCGTGTAATGGCTTGTAGGTTATTCAAATATTTTGTTAACAAATTCTGCACTCAATAAGAAGCCAATGAAGAGTGGCAGCCACTGGAGTAATATGTGACAATATAACTGAGACATGGTAATAATAATAATTCATTGTATTTCGTTTTTAGCACTTTTCTCAAGGACTCAAAGCACTTATACATATTGGTCACCAATTTAGTACACATAACGGAAAGACAGACAGCTATCACTCACAATAATCAGTCTGGGTGATACCACGGCAGCCAGACTTGCTCACCCAACATGTTGTAACAGACTTGCTCACACACATCAGACACACTGCCCCACTCCAGCTCTATTGGCAGTGCCTTGATCAGGGCACTGATAGGAGTATAAACCCTGACATATTTTTGATGGTGTTGACAGTGACACACAAACTCAGAGAGAACATGCAAACTCCAGACAGAAAAGCCTTGGGGTCATGGGGGGTATGACCCAAGGAGCTTCTTGCTGTAAGGCAACAGTGCTAACCACCGTGCTGCTGGTAGAGTGACGGTTGACGTGCATTGCAGTTGTACAGTCTTGATAAAATAAACATATTCATGTTTTTTTCCCAATCTTAATTTTTTCAATAGACAGAATATGGTGTTATAATATCCATTATGCCATCATCCAAGATGAGCTATTGAAAAGACAACATTTAGAATGGATTTGGGTTGAGAGCAGAGGTGTCATTGGGGTTTTCAAATGGGCACCTTCCATCCCAGATGTTTTGTTAAATTGATCACCTCCAGAAGGCTTAACAATGAAAGCCACACCCTCTTATCTGTTTTTGACATGGCCAGATATTCAAAGTGAAATAAAAATGTATTTATTAATTAAGCTGTGAGATATCCCTACTCCTTCAGGCTCTTTTCCGCAGCTGTGCAGCGATACATACCGTCACCTGGAAAGAAAAATCTTTCACCTCTCTATTCCTGCAGGCTTGGTCCGAGTTACACTCAGTAGGGCGGCTTACATTTATACCTTTCTCCTGAAATTAAACCACTTTCTTTGGTTTTTCAACATTATGTACTTTACTTTGGCAACAATATTGTATCCTTTGTTTTTAGCCACACCCACTGGCTACTCCTTGCTGCTATTTCTGACGCAACTTTTATGACCTGGTGCAATTCTTTGCCGCAGATCCCCATTTCCTTATGTAGTTTGGTGTTTGATATTGCCACAAATCCATGGCATCCAACTTCCATAGGACACACCATTGTTCTCCAGCCTAGCTTTTTGCATCAGCTAGTAATTTGTTTCGGCAGAGCTCATTTGTCTCGCTTCTTCCCATGGAACTGTTAGCTTCAGAAAGTACACAGTGTGCTGTGTGTTGGTCTCAAATTAAGTCTGGACTTACATTTGGTTGTTGCAATCTCTGATGGGACTCTCAATTGTTGGGCAATATCTGCTAGCATTTTCTAATCTCAAGCTTTTCTCAGCTGCCCTGAGCTTTGTGTTGGTCTATATATTCTCATTCCCAGAACTCCCTTCCTGACAAAGCGAATGTGGTGCGTTTTGCCCTCTGCTCCACGATGAACTATGAACTATGAACTATTAACCGCCAATGCTATATTGCTGCTGCCAAGCACTTTAGTACCTCATTGTGGCACCAGGCATATCTTCCTTAAAAAAGTCAACTTGCACCCAAACAGTATGTGACTGAGATTAGCTGTCCCCACACAGAGGGGGCATGTTGGATTCTTACCCACCCACTGACTAAGATTTCTAGGTGCTGGCAGTACATTATAGGTTGCCTTAACAATAAAGGTAATTCTTAAATATCCCATTCCCAGCAAGTCCTTCCAGGTATTTCTTTCTCAGCTGTATACTTCTCCAATTCACCAATCGCCCATGTTTGGCTTACGATACAACTTTGGTGCTCCTCCTGCTTGCGGATCTGATTTATCCCTCATTTCCGTTGTTCCAAATGAGTTGATTTTGGCCATCTCGGTTTACTTATTCCAAGTCCAACTCCTTCTCATCCATGCTGTACTTTTACTATTTCTGTGTGTTTAAGGGCTGCTTTTGCCTGCAACACTTTTCGATTAAATTTATATCCTGTTGCTATTGCTGGTGCTGGTTTTCTTTCTATGCTATCTTGGGATTCTGTGTAATTTCTAATCTAGATTTATTGCGCCTAAACTCCTCTATAATCCTGGTAAGCGGCAGTTCCAGAGCACCTTTCCCATAGAGAGGCAGCCTACTAAGACATTGTTGCACCCGTAACCATTTTCTCGCATATAAGATAGCTATTCTTCTTTCTAGTTTTTCGACTTCAATGATGGGTATATCCTACACCATCAATGGCCACATGAGCCAGGGCAGAAGTACAAACTGTAGGCACTATAGATTTAACCCTGACTTCTCAATGCTGTCTAGGCCACTGTTCAAT
This sequence comes from Galaxias brevipinnis, assembly GCA_036023535.2. NCBI lineage: Eukaryota > Metazoa > Chordata > Actinopteri > Galaxiiformes > Galaxiidae > Galaxias > Galaxias brevipinnis. The sequence continues at coordinate 2,002 of JAVQIZ010242721.1, read as the reverse complement.
TATGGCTTGAACACAGTTTGGTCACCAATGTGTAGCATCCACCTGGGTGATGCCACAGCAGCCATTGTCAATGACTCCTATTTTATTTGTGATGCTCTCTGGTCCTATAATATGGACGTTGTTTTTTCAGAATTCATTTGGAGGAAGCGTTCTGACATCCAGTCATGGAAGAATATTGTAGAAAACAGTGATTAATTGTCTCAAATGCTGTACTTAAACCAAGATGCAGCAGAGCTGAACACTTACCAGCATCAGCTACATTAAAATTTCATTATAAACCCTAAACAGTGCGGTTTCAGTACCGTCCTTTTGGCAAATACTTGACTGGAATTATTATAAAAAAATATATAATTGTTGTCAAGGACCTGTAGAAGTTTTGGAAATTAATGGAGGTTTTGATATGGGTATATCATGAGTCAGTGGGTTAAGATGAGACTTTGTTAAGAGGGGCTGAATAATAACCCATTTGAAATAATCAGGACACAGCCAGAACTGAGTGAGCTATTTAAAATATTGGCTAAGCTTGGTCCCAAAATAATGTGCCAAAAACATTTGAAAAAAGATGTAGGGACAATGTTAAAATGACTAGTGGAGGACCCTCTTTTGGAAACAATAGCTGAGAGTCCTTCCAGTGTAATTGCACAAAATCTGCTAAAAAAGATAAAAAGCTTCACCGTCATGATTTTAAAAGACAGGTGCGGGGGAAGGGGCCGTGTTCATCAGTCCATCCACATTGGATTGCGCTACATAATGCTATTGGAATGTTTTTATTGACATGAATCAAGCTGGAAATATAAGCAATGTATGCATTTGATGATTGAGATTTAGTATGTTGAGTTCATAGTGTTGTGTACTTTTTTTGACTTTTTTTATGACTATGGTTACACTGTAGGCTACAGTTCATAAATTTTTATCTTTAAGTATCTAGTCTGAAATCAGAGCGCTGTTCAAATGTACAAACAGACTTTGTTCATGAGTTAACTAAGTTATATAAACGGAAAATTGATTGGACACGATTTGAAAATGATTTACCTCTGTTTACTGTAGGTTAGCACACAACTTGACTGTACCGCTTGACAGTGCTTGACAGGGCAGCAGAAGTGTTTTATTAGTCAAGAACAGTTCAAAGCAATTGATCTGAAGAGTTGATTTGTATTAGAAAATAAAAAGATTGGTTAAAAAACTATTGTTCATATACTTTTGCACTCCTCTAATTGATAGTTGGCTTACAAAAAATGTCAGCAGGCAGGACATATTTTCTGTTGGCAAACAAGAGGCACACTTCAAGACCATGTTTGTCTGTGCAAACGTCAGCTCTGGGATGCTTTATCCCCTATTGCTTTCTTTTTGCTACTTCATGTCTCCAGAAGAGAGGCCCGCACCATTTATTTATTCAGTCCCTTCCATCTACCATCCCACAATAGCACAGCAGCACTATTATTCTGACCGTGCGTTCAGACACAAAACAGACAACTCCGAGCAGACTGCAGGGCTGTTCTCCACATCCATCAGCTGTCTGAGCCGCCTATCCAGTCCTGTAATATCAACATTAACACACAGGCACTCCTCAACACTAGCACTTTGCCATCAATAGGCTCAGGAAATATGGTGATTATTGTGGAAAGAGGTATGAGATAAGATGATTAAATAGGTGGTGTTGTGGTCTCCTAAAAGAAAATGGTGGTTTTATGTGACACTTGTCCTCTTACTGTCGGCAGACTGATTGCAGCAGAAATGGGACGGATCCATTCGATCAAGCCCAAGGGTGGCTCTTCGGTGGAGCCAGTCCTATGGAAGAAAATCTCCCAGTTTGTCCAACTGATTCAGACCGAGAACAGCTGCAATTCAGATCTGCAAAGGTGAACGCCATTTAACAAACACATTCTCAAACATGTGCATTCATGTATTTGTAAGAATAGGGGTTTTGTTTCACTTGTAGGGAAAATTACTTTTTTTTATTGGGGGGGGGGGGGGGGGGGGGGGGGGGGGGGGGGGGGGGGGG
>JAVQIZ010242716.1:0-31873 GCA_036023535.2 Galaxias brevipinnis | reverse complement strand
CCCCCCCCCCCCCCCCCCCCCCCCCCCCCCCCCCCCCCCCCCCCCCCCCCCCCCACTCGCTTGTTGTGTGGGTACGAGCGGTGACTCAGCCCCCATGGCAGACTCCCTCTGTCTGCTCCACTCCGTCTCTGGCTGCTCTCCTGCCGAGCCCGCCACACAAAACGGCCTGCTAATTAGCAAGTGGCAGAAACACGGGTCGTATTGTTCTCTCCTTTTGTCACCCGCGGTATATTGGAAACCGATGCTGTGGCCACACATCCCCGTAGCGACACTGGCTCTGTGTCTCAAGCAGGGGCGCTAGGTGAGATGGCAAGTGCCACGGTACGAATGCAGTATGTGTTTCCTGTGGTTTGTTGGTCTGCGTCAGGGATACTAGCCCATAGACTGCAGACCTTGTCAGGCCACGTTCCCCATGTTTCTGACGCCGTTCAACAACTGCAGGGAATGAGTAGTCCTGCTGCAAAGTATATTTGAGCAAAGGGAGCAGGAACTGCTTTCAATATTAGCTCTTACCTTTCTTACTTCAACTATTTAGATGTTATTTCATCTGTGATATGCAAAGGACGTTAAAGCAGGTTAATCAAGGTCTGAGTTACCTCTCAGAAATTCCACCCGTTTACTTTGCCATTTGCTCTGGTACTAGGGCTAACAGCTCTAAATGGCAATAGAGGTTCACACAATCACTTAAGAAATGAAGAACCGGTGGTGGATGTTCTCTCTTTTTCTGAAGTGCGGGTTAACCTACCTCCTCATAGAGGACACTTCTACAGTGTGAGTTATTCATTGCTTGCCTTTTGTGAAGCGTAGGGTCCTATGGTGAACGGATTCAATAGGTTTCAAAATAGTGTTAATTGAGCGAGTCAAACCACATCACCCTGTTCCAGGACTGACAAGAAAAGAGGCCTGTCTTCTTAGTAGTTTTAAAAAGCAGTCCCCAACAAAAGCAATATTTTTTTTTTACAGAAAAGTGATGGAAATGTAAAAGGAAGAACCAAAAAAGTTATCTTCAACTCGGCAGAGAAGGCAGTCTGTGCCTGGGCTCTATGGAACAAAGTCGATATGTTCCACACGCTGTACAAAGCCTCCAATCAGTGTTGCCACTTCATTAAAGTAGGCTGCACCATGACAGAGAGCCGTGACATTGAACATACTGCTGCAGAAATAAACACGCTCACTGCTACATGCCTCTCTGACCCCTAAATATTATGAGGCGGGCGGGAGATCCTCTGGTCGGAGATTAATTGTCTTGTTTAATTACAACCAAGTGATTAGCAAAGGGAGGAAGTGAAATCCCTGTAGCTGAATCTCTATTAATGTATGCACCCTCAATGTCAACACGCGCATTTTCAAGGATATAAGCCTCCCAAATCGGGATTTAATGGACAGAGACAAGGCTGAAGTCAGCACCTCCTGAGGAAGCGTGTGCTTTTAGCCGATGTTTGCAAATGATCTATGTTTGTGCATATGTGTTTAGGTGTGTGTGTGCTGACAGTGCACACGGGCACTGCGTGTGTGCCGGGGTGAGGGACGGGGAGCACCTGTCGGAACAGACCCCCGCTGATTGTAAACACCTGAAGATAAATGGTCTCTCGCCTCCAAGCCCTGCCGCATCATTCCCCTTGGCCTCACTCAAGTGCTCCTCTCCAACCCATACACCTTGCTCGCAAAATACCAACGTCCAAGACATGCCTGGGTAATATTCAAGATCATATTCAGTGTTCAGCTTTGTTTGATAAAGGCTGCAATATATGGTTGTTTTCACCAGTCTCCATACAACTTAACAAGGAACCTCAAATAACATATGCAATTTGCTGTTATTGGTATAGCAGGTCTTCTCTCCCTGAGGACAGTCCTAAGGGTTTCTGGGGGATGTTGTTTTGGAGATAACAGGCTACTGTTATCAAGGCACCACTCACTATTAAGCCGCTTTACTTACCATGTGTATACAGTCTATTGCCTAGATTGGAAACCTGCTACGTTTAAAGTACAAAAGACAGCCAAGGTTAATTTTACTGGACAAAGAGGGTTAATTGTGTCTTTATAGTATGTTTACCCCCCTTTGAAAACTAGAGTTAATTACAAACAACCATGACGCTCCAGAGTTAAGACCCCTACCTTTTTGTTTCATTAAGCCAAACTAAAACACAAAGCCTTTGGTGACTCTCGAATGCAATGTGGAAATCAATTGGTTCTACTGTCATCTTTTTCTAAAGTTGCTGCTTTTAATACCGGATAGTATAATACTTCTGAACGGAATTATTTCCTTGCTGTCTCACTTGGCCGTTTCATAAAAAATCGAACACAATAGAAGGTCTTTGTTAATTAGAAGCAGGCATTTATGCTCCACAAAGAGCGCATTTGAAATGGGAATTAGTCTGAAGGAAGGACTATTAATGAAGTCAGTGTGAGTAGAATAGCCTAGGAGTTGAGGAACTAAATCCTGGCCTGTTCTCTGCTGGATAAAGGTTAATGACTGCGTGAGGGGGACTGGGTCTAACTGCAGCTCTACCCCTGATCCTCTGGGTTTCTCTTTCTTTTTTCATTGTGTTCATCTCTCTCTATGTCTCTCTCTGTCTCTGTTTCTCTCACTCTCTCTCTCTCTCTCTCTCTGTCTCTGTTGCTCTCTGTCTATCTCTCTGTCACTCTCTCTCGATATGGAAGAGATTACAGGTCTATTAAACATTTGTTTGTTTAATTATGGGGATACACATTTGAAATGTATTGTAAAGTATGTGAGAACCAACACCCATTGATTCTCTTTGATTAATTTTGTTCTAGGTTATAACTTCATTGCACTAGAAGAGATTACTGTGTATATTTACCAGATTTAGACTGTGTCTGCAGCGAGAGGCAAAGTGTTGATGGAGCTGTGGTTTGATTTCTACTGGATGTGTTTTGAAAGAATTTATCCATTTTACAGTAAAGAAGTCATGCCCACTTAGTCCTTGTCAACAATTTATACATGACTGCCTAAAGAATATAGCATTCAAATTGTATTATTAAAAACCTGGGCTACAGAAAATGCTGTCTTTAAAAAAAGAATGACTGAAAGTGTTGTGGGGACTCAGACGTGAATTTAAAGTTGTATATGCATGGCAACTCTTCTGAGCAATATTTCCAGATGTCGTCTTGTCTAGGGATCTGATGCATCACAGGGAAGAAACTGATAGACCTAAATGCTTGCCACAACAATCTGCGACTATCTTCGGCAATGGCAAGGCAATATAAACGGGTGCTTCCCTTCCTTTAGACATTGAATATCTAGACCAGGTGTTATAGTCTGATTTGACAGAGCGAAACCTTTCTATCGTTGTCGAAGTACGTGCCACGATAAAATCCAAAAAAGAGTTTGCATGGAATCTTTATATGAAAAAGGGACGTTTTGTGAAAACCCTTCGTTAACTAGCTTATGTTTAATAGCCAGGAGGGTAATATTCTTAACATTCCCTTAAAAACCTCATCCTAGATATACCACTTACCCATTCCACAAAACATTACATGCATTTCACATTGCATGTGAAGCCGCCTAGTTGCAGTCAGGCTATCTTAAATACTTACTGTCTAAGCTTTACTTCAGTGTATTTGCTGTATTTTCAGAACTCATGATAGTTAGATGATGGTAGATGTTAAAAGTACCGCATTTGCAGATTACAACTAATAATGTGTGTGTATACCATATATTCTATATCCAATGCCAGCATCAAAACAGAGACACAAGGAAATATGTTAAAGTTAAGTTATGGTGCTTAGTTGCCCTTGCCTCTACCAGTTGCGCTAGCAAAAGAAAATTCACAGGCCAGCATATATTTGGTGGTGTATATTTGCCATCCTCCATAACAGATATATAAGAAATCCTTAGGTTATAGCATGGCACATACAAAAGTCATGTAAGGCACGAAAAATTATATCTCTTTCACTGATGCAGTGCAGGACATTTTCCTTTTTAAATTCATAAATTGTCTAGCTAGTAGTGAGTTTCAACAAATGATAGGCTATCCCTACACAAGATAAAACAAGTTTAGAAACATTCACCATCTTCTCAAGAAGCCAAGTCCTTTAGAAATGTTGGCACAGGCCATTCATACTCATGCTCCTAATCCTGTAATGATAGATTGGCAAGTTGCAATGTGTTTTGGGGAAATATTTGGTTGGATTCACATTGTATCCCCTAATCTTTTGAAATGTATCCAGCATGACAAATTCCTGAAGTCTTAGAAAATGTGAATATGGCGGCACATTTGATCTGGCTTTTGCTCATCATCTCGGATTAATGTATTAGCATATCTTGATAACAGTGCAAGTTTAACTTTAGCTACTGTTATTTTGCCAGCCTTGGAGATAAGGGCTTTGCCAGAGCAACATGACCTAATCTACAGTGAAGAGGTTGTAGGCCTGAAGGAAGCACCTGCAAGGTTTTGTCCTGGATTCTCTCTGATGTCTTGCTCGTCGGCCTAGATGCCCTGTCTAGGTCCTCTCATCCACAGGTCTGAACCACAAGCAGCCCCTGTTCCTATTAGGACACAATGCTCCTTCTGGGGCTTCTGGTTTTGGCCCAACCTCCTCATCAACTCCTCATAAAAAACCCAAAACAGATTCCATAATTCATCCTGGCCATTCCTACAAAAAGGTATACATAATGAAAAGGAAGTTGCTTGTTTTGCAAGAATCAAAAGGCCTCTCTGGAAAGGCAAGTCTTTGCAAAGCTAGTCCTGCTTCGGGCCTCACCCTGGCCATTTGCCTGTGCTGCGATTTGGTACGGGACTACAGAGAAGTGTGCCATGGTCTCTCTCAGCCTTTATCTCAGCCTGGCAGACATAGGTTCTCCCTGTAGTCTGGGGATCAGTCGGAGCCAAAGATCCTTTAGGCCTGGCTCCTACCAAGTCATCTGCATTGCCATCTACCCCTTCAACACCCCCCCCCCCCCCTCCCCCAACTTGAATTGACTTTAATATGTCTTTTTCACTCCTCCTAGGTGGTGCTACCTATTTTGAATGCATCCGTCATAGCAAGTGTCAATTAAAAACGCATCACCCAATAAAATTTGTGGGCGACTGATGTTAATTAATAACGGGGGTTTATGACGCGTGATACAGCCCCAGCATGGTCCTTGGCACTGGACGACCATTTAGCAACGCAGGTTGCCTGCAATTCTGCAGCCTAAGGCAAATGAAGCTCATCGGCTGAAATGAGGCCAGACTGCGAAATGGCCTCGTCAGGTGCATTATCTTAGCACAATTAGAACATAAGCACCTTCATTTGGTCACACTCCCCTCTAGCTTATAACACCATCATGCAATCAAAATCAAGAGACAAAGGAAAGAATGCAATGATAGAATAATGAATGTTCACTGCTAATTCCACGGACTTGAAGGGGATGATAACTGGACCGTAGTCTGGCTTTAATCGAGAAACACACCTTTCTTTTATAATGTTGTAAGCTACGACCCTTTTCCAAAACGCCACCTTTGCTCGTGATCCCCCCCCCCGCCCCCTTATCTGTTTAAACGGTTGGAAGTTGCTCGACTTATTTGTTTCTCTTCTCTCTGGTTAATTTGGGCTGTCTATTCTCATCCTGTAACATCTGTTGTCGTTCTCTCACCCCCACAAGCATCTTCCCTTGCATTTGTCCCTCGATGAAGCCTTCTCATTAAGAGGGAATACATGCTCTTGGCAGGTACCGAGGCTCATTCTTTCACATTGTCAGATGGGATATATACACAGTATGTAAAAGTAACAGAGACTCCTCTCTTCTTTTTCCGTCCCACTGTTCCAACCCCCGGGGTAGATAGTGGGATTTGACAAGACCTTCGCTAGAAAAAGTACATATAAGACGATAGCTTTGCCGCCTGATATTTTTGACACTCAAATCACTTAAGTCCTCACACAGAGAGTGTTCTTCTGACTCACCGGACACACATCCCAACTTCTCATTCCTTGCCTCTGCAGCTCCCCGGTTATCAGTTATAGCATTTGCTAATTGCTGTCTCCAAATGGAAGGCATCCAATGAAGTTCATTCTCTTGCTAGACTCTCCAATCAATACCGAAGCCATTTATCCTGCCGAATGGCAGTCTGAGGCGACGTGTTAGTCGGTGCTCCTAAATTGGGATGCATTTTCTCTTTCTCCGTCTATTGTAGTCTCTAGTCATATTGCGGCTCCCTCTGTGCATTTCAATCTGAGACAGCACGACCGTCGTACTGTTCCAACAAGCAGTACGCTGAAAAGGCAGACGACAATGGAGCAGGTGGAGGAAGAATTGAAATGCTGCCTTTCTCATCTTGAAATGGCCATGACTGTTAGCCTTCAGTGTTTAGTATGCCGGGTGCATTTGAGGTAGCAGAAACGAGCTGGCCAACATTCTACACTTGACTTCCTCCTACTTGTGTCGATGACGGCGAGGCGTACAGTGGGTCACCAGTACTGTTGGGTTTTAAACAATAGGGTGCTAGATAAGACTGTCCGATTTAAGGTTTCGACGAATCATTCACACGGAGGCAATCAGGAAAATGTACCTTCTCAAGGATTAGGTCTAATGGTTTCAATGTGTAACCCACTTTATATTCAAATTACAATTAGTGTGAAACGCAAGCTCAGAATGGTAATTGAATGGACCGATTTCACTGGGCAGACAATCCAATGCTGATACTACACTGTCTATGCTCTTCTCTGTCAATTGGGAAATGTGGGTCACACATTAAAGCCACTATAGGCAACTTCTATTTAAATGAACGGATTATCAATACATTTCTTCTGATAGCACATTGTAATGTCTAGGGAGAATGAAAACATTGCGGTTCAGATCAGTCCTCTTGAAGTCTCGATTTTCAACACAAATTTTGTCTGCCACCGTGCAGGGTCTCTCGCGAAACTGTGATGCCCATTCTTGGAGTATATCTGCGTAAGTAGGAGCTTACATTTTAGTCTGTCATCACAAAGTGTTGCTAAAAAGCTGTCTTTCAATGACATAGTAGTGAAATGATTAAATAGTTCATTTCATAGACATCAAAGACAAGGTGCATAACATAGACCGGAGACATAGTCAGCTATCACCATGTGTTCGTGTGCCCCTGCTCACAGATGGACTGTCTAGTTTAGAGTTGGTGGGTAAACGTAGATGAGCACACATGTCTAGAAAAGGACCCGCGTCTCCCTGTGTTAGGCCTTTGGGAGATTTTGGCTTTACACCCACTGTCATGTACCTGCTTCTCACAGCCCCCCTCTCCCATCCGCTCATCCCTCCCTCCCTCCCTCCACCTGCCAGCTCCACTCTGTCATCACTGGGGTAATTAAAATGATCCACAGTGAAGGTACAAGCTCCTTTAGGCTTCAGGGGCCAGGGATGGACATTAACACACACACACACACACACACACACACACACACACTTCTGCATGTGTGCGTATACACACAGACTTATACACTATCCTGTCTGACCCAGTGCCAAGGTTCTATTACTTCAGCCCGAGGGACATATAACCAAATGATCACTCGTAGTGATGGATGGATGGATCTCACCTCAATATCCCATTTCTGCTCTTTTCACATGTTATCTAATAATAGACTGACCGTGCCTACAATTTGAAGCATTACTTATGCCTGACTAACTGAATTTGCCCGAAACCATGACCATCTGGCTTATAATGACGATTTGCATTTGAATTTGCACATATTTTTGGCTGCAACACCCACTGCCTCAAAAGTTCCAATTAATCTACCCACATTGTTGTGTAATTCCTGCTTTCTCCATGAAGCCCATTGTTCATTTTGAGTTTATTCAAGTAAATAGAAAATGAAAAAAAGGGTCACTTATTTGTCCCGTACCCCACTGATGTCTTGGCAGGTCCACAATAGGTGAGCGATACTAAATGAATTCCATTGTGCCGTGTACTATCCCGGGCTATCAACATAAATTGATTAGTGACCTGCTAACAGAATGTGTGGGAGCTCTTCATTCAGATCCACTGGGCCTCCTGGGGTGAGAGTCCATGTCCTGGGATCAGCCCACTCTCATTGCAGCCCTGCCCCATGCGCCATGTTTGCACACAGCTAAGCGACTATGTGATTAATGACCAAGCTCGTGGTGCCATTGTGTGCTTCTGGTGACTCTACACAAAAGCCATCGCCCTTGTTGCATTTGCACTGGTCTGGGAACACTTGGCACCGGTGTTAGCATGCATGTACACACACTCATGTGTGTGTTTCAGTTTGTGTGCAAATGGTTCAGGTCATGGACCTAGATTTTGCTAAAGACATGGTTGGTAAAGTCAGTCTACTCTCCTGTCACAACATTTATTAAAATTGAAAGCACTTTTGTTTTGAATATTTCCCATTTTACAGGAAATAGGCTATATTTTAAACCTCACATTAAGTGTAGATATTAGAAAAGCTGGCCACAGTGCTGAATGTGTCAATGTACCATATCTGCAAATTGTTTTACCACACCGGTGCTAGTAGCGTTTTCCTTTTCTTTTTTTTTTATCTTCCTTGCTAATATTAATCCAGAAGATACTTTAATAGGAATGGGTCTGACAGCCCTCCCAACAGTATTTTTGGAAATCACATTTTTTCCCCTTGTGTTTTGTTGAAATTAAATCTCTGCATATATAAGTAGAGGAGTAATTACTAAGCCTCAACTTGTAGTATTATAAAGAATTATATGATTCTTGACAAGTTCTAATTTCTAGGTGCTAATGTTTTTTTCTTTGTGGTAATTGAAAAGAAGAATAATCTCTCCTAAAAGTGAAAAGGCTAGTTCATCCTTACCCCTGAAATGCAATTATTTTCATGACATTCCGAGTTAGAAGAAAGATTAAACATATCTATTTCTGAAAGAATCGGTTTGAAGCGCTTTTACGTTGGTCAGTGGATCACATTCAAGGTTTGTAATTAATCGTGGAGAATGCATGTTATGATGGATGTAAAGTGGCATAACCCACTGTTCCTTTCCTACAAAACAAACTCCCTTACAACACAATCTAGTTCACATCCAAACTCGCACCTTTAATTAGGAATCACTCCTAATGGCAGCTGTGACTGTAGAGCAACCCTTCACCTTTCAACAGGATGGCAGCTCTCTTTCTCATGAAAACCCTTCGACGTGAAGAGAAAATATTTGCCTGGAAAGGTGTTTTGCTGGTGAACTAATTGATGCATTCGATGCAAGTAACATTTTTAAGACCAATAACAAATGAAGGAGGAGTGTTGTTCGATGGCATGTCAAAGAAAGCATTAGGTAAGTGAGTAGCATTGACAGATGTCTGTTTAAGCCCAGTGTGTGTCTTAGAGTCCGTGTACACACGCTTAGCTGGGACTAGCGTCTCATCTGGGCCTTGCAGACTTGAGCAGGTTTTAAGCAGCTGGGAGCTCTGGATTACAGTGGCTTATATCTTTTGACCCCCTTCGCATGGAATTGCTAGATTGAAATTGACTCGCTTCACTTTTACTGAAAAAAGAAAGTATTCTTTCTATTCCCACTTCCCCTTCCCAGCCGTGCGTTCCTCCGATTCTAGAATTCATCTAAATGAAAAATCTTCCTCCCTCTTGGCATTTATGCGGCAGACGGTCCCATTTGGTCCTCCTCAATGCTCAGGAAATGAGTTGTGGGAGCAGCCTGCTTTCACACAGAGATCTCCGTAATCGTACAGTTGCATGTCACCAGCGCGCCACAGAGAGAATGCAGCTTTTAATTCATCCCACATCCCACCGCCCTCCTGTGACCACCGGCTGCTTCCCAACGAAACTTTTCTTCGACCCGCCTCGGAACGTGTTGTCGGTGCATTTCTGAGCGAGGTCACACGTCGACGTCGGTGTTCTTAGCTAGTTGCGGTGTGATGACGCTGCCGCTGAGCGATAGCCAGATGTCTGCATCTTCTGAGTTGTATAATTTCTCCACTTTTTTTCGAAGGGAGTCTGGTGACTTTGTGCTTAACTCACGGTGCAGAAAGGCTTCTCATGAAAGGAGGACTAACATAACAGTCTGTGGTAGCACACGAAGAACTCCTTTGTGAGCGATGCTATGGCAGTGCCGTGCCACCCGTCTGAGGCTCTGGAGCTTTGAGAAAACACAGTAATAAAAGGTCTTAAAGTGTCCGGCCTCTCCTTGCAGTGTGCTGATGAAAGATGACAGCTTGTATTTGCAGTCTCAAATAGGTGGTGACATTACTGAATGCACAACCCGCGGTCTTTAGTGAATAACCCCCTTGCGAGTGAGAGAACATTGGTACCCTTAGGTTGGGCAGTGTTCGCTCCACTCAAGGTATGGAAAACTCATGTCTGGGAGTAAAGGTCTACCGAGGACCCTTTCAGGGGAGGTAACTGTTCCTGGTTGAAGGTGAAATTATCACAGAGGTAGCATCGACACTGCCACAGAATGAATCCACCCTTTAATGACACAGTGTAATTGATACACTTTTTTTTTTTCATTATTCTTTTTTTTGCTGTATCAGTGCTACTTTTTTGGCTTGTCTCCAGACTCTGCGAGTGTACCGCTGCCTGTTCTGTAAGGGGGCTTTGATCCCTTTGCTTCACAGAGGAAAAAAACATAGAAACAAACATGACAGCAAAAACCTGCTTGGCCTGCTATTTAGCATGAAATGGCTGCATCAAGCATTAGGCTAGCAAAGTGGGCTACACTTGCATGTGATTAGGCTGTCAACGTTTAGAAATAATGAGCTGGAGACAGAGCCACATTGGCATGCAAATACTGTACTGACATTTAAAGCTGGCTTAACACAAATGAGAGTGAAGAGCAGATCGAAGAGAAACCCTGGTCTCCCACTCTAGACAGGCCGATCTGCTGGGGGGGGGTGTAATAGACATGCTGCAAGGCCTTGGACCTTTAGGACCTAAATAATTATTCCCTGCATCGGACTTCTTGGACAAATGGGTCTGAGGGTCGATTAAGTTCTGTGGGGGGATGTGGTGTTGATCTCATAAAGGGCACCGGGAGATGTATGGCCTGCTACTAGATCATTTAAACCACTTAATGGGTGACAGGAATTAATGTCTGCCATAGAAGATTGTCAATGATATGGATATTCTCGTAACATATTGTATTGGTCAAGAGCCTAGGAGTTGATGGTGTTGGCTAATGAAACACTGAATCTTGCTGGTTTTGTGTTTTTTTGTTCGTGTACGAGACGGTTGACTTTGCCTCTTAGATTTACAGTAAGTCACCGCCCCCGTAATGTACAAAGATGAAGATGTGTTGTCATCAAAAGCCAAAGAGGTAGAGGTGCGGTCTCCATGCTAGCCGCTCTTGCTAATGTGTATTAATGTCAGGTTATTTAGACTGTAGATGGATGTATGCACACCCTCTGTGCTCTCATTCATTAAATTGGATTCATTAAGAAGATGGAGGAGCCGGTTTAGGTTTTGGGGGGGCCCTGTGGATTCAGGTCACTGAGTAATGCTTTGGAGAGGGACGGGGTCCAGCCCTGGGGGCGTGGGGTCGGTGCGAAAGCAGAGGGGATAGAACAACAGGCCCCAGACAGACGTGCATCAGTCAATGTGACGGAGCTCTCACAGGACACTGAGCTGTACTGTTGGAACAGATTGGCCTGGCATCTCCAGGAACGTCACCAGATGATCTCGGGACAAATGAGAGTGAGAGGGGTGATGACTGGGAGTTGTTATTCTGACTTGCGTGCGAGTGAGGGGGGCATTGGCTGTCATCTGTGTCAAACATGTGCTTGTGTGGGCTAAAAAATTATCCACTTTGAGGCTTTGATTGTCAAATGAGGACACATACAAGCAACTATGAGATATGTGGTGGTTTTGACTTTTTAAGGTTCTGAGAGTAGAAGTGAAAACAACCCATCCTATTATTTTGACCACAGGCTTCAGTACTTGGAGCTCTCATGAGGCAAAGGAACACATATGGCCTCAGATAGGTGCATTTGAAGTTTCCGCTTGATAGTTCTGCCATTTAGAGGCTCATCTCCCTTGTCAGAACCTGCCCCCCTAGCCCAGAAATGTTCCCATTTTGTAGGCACGCAAGTACACACACACACACACACACACACACGTATGTTCCTTCCCAAACTTTGGCAGGAGTGCAGACGTTGTGGGAGGCCTAGCACAGAGCCTTGGCTTGGCTTCTGACCTCAACTCTCCCTGCTCGGCAGTTAAGAAGTCGTTAAATAACAGCTCGTGTTTGATGTGCAAGATGTTTGGGAAGGATACAGGGGCGCACAAAAGCAAGTACCTCATCAAGAGAGCTGTTTTATTTAGATTTTGAAAGTAAAAGCTATTTGCTGGTATAAACAGATTTCAATAAACAGTGTGCTTTTGGCAGAGACAGGACTGTCTTACAGTTCTGTAATGGTATAAACAGGGGGCTTTTCATTTTTCTACTTTGCACTGGAACCTATCATTCCCTTCCCAAATACATAATGCGTTCTTTGTTATTAATGGAGAGGAAAAACATATTCATGGGCCTTGTTATGATATGATGCTCTTTTACAATGAAAATCTCTTATCCTAAACTCTGTTTTATCAGAAACAAACCATGTGTTAAATGGAGTTGGTAAGCCCTCGTTCTGTGAATTCTCTAATACAGGAAACAAAGAAAAAGTCAAATGAGCTGTTTGCATCAGCTCGCTACTCTAACCCTTTTCATGGTTCCAAAATCAAATCAGCCATTAGCGACACCTCTAACTGTTTGTATTGTTTTGTTCCCTTCATCTTTCATTTCCCTGCCGCATGGTAAGAATGTGGTGGGCGACTACAGCATTGTTACTTAAGACAAGTTACCTATCAGATTGCCCAAATGTCTTCTGAGATATGCTCATTTTTTTTCACCTCTTCTGTTCTTTGAACTGAATGTGACCTGACCTGGTCGACCTCTAATCTATCAGGAGGTCACGTGGACCTCATGTTCGATCTCACTAATGATCAAAATGCAGAAGGTCCCCCGGTCAGCTTCTGGGCATTCTGAGGTCACTCACAGGAGCTTTGATACAGCAATCTATAGGAATGCTAATGTTACTGGCTGCCTAGCCAGTACCTTACAATGGGGGAATAGCAGCAGCCAGCGGCAGACACTGCATCTGCCTTCATTTGTTACAGTCACTCCATTATAGAATAACTATTATTGGGATGAGCCTGGAGTTGTCACGTGAGAGAAAAATGCATGCTGCACCTTCTTTTCTGTTTCAATGGCTTTTCTGACTTTCAATGAGTTCATGTGAGTAATTAAGTTATTGCCTAAGGGAGGCAATGACATGAGGGTCACCGGAGGTCAGCTAGTTCAGCAGGGTCATCTGCTCCGTGATCAGGGTTAATCGATCCTACTTCAAACAGAGGTTCCACAGTATTTGTGAGAAGTTATTGTTTAAATGTAATGTGCCCTTGAATGTTATATACAGCATATAGGCATACTCAATTCCCTACACTACATAGGCTACTTATAGAGAGTTGTGCTGTCATTCTCAGAGATTTGAAGATTACTTCAATCTTTAAAAGAAAATGTTTACAATCTACTTAAACTCGGATGCCCATCAATAACAGATTCTTTAGAAAACAGTGAGTAGAAGGTTGCCTTCTTTGCTAATAGAATTGCGGTGACGTCATCTATTCTGTGCTTGGGAGAGGTTCTTACAATAATATAATCGTACAGTCTCAAAAACTAAACTCGTTCCCAGTTTACCAGTAGTTGTTCCTACGACAAAGTTGAAAGTAGAAAAATAGTTTTATTTGCAGTGGAGCAAGCAATAATCCATGTATTTGAATGTTTTGTATTTCAATAAAGAAGCCAAATAAGGTTATAAAACAGTTCAGTGTATTGTACGGCTAAATAAGATATGTCTTTATACATTTAGATGCCTATTAAACATTCCTCTATGACCAGTAGGTTCAAAATGTCACAATGTTTCTATAAAAATAATGCTATCAATATAAAATCTAAAATGCATGCCTATGAACACCATTTAAGCTGTTTTGTCATTTAATGTAGTTTTTTCCCCCATAGACTTGAACTGTGTGTTACAGTTCAATAAACGACATGACAAATGACAGAGCGGCTAAAGTTGTTAAATATCGACAACATTCACATACGGGGAACCTCACCGAGCTATGACGGCGTTCTAAAAGATTGTTTACTTTAAATCCAAGTTTATTTGATGTATTCAGTGATTGCGCCAGTGTTGGCGTATACTTAAGGTGTGGACCACTTGTGCAGCTTTTAGCGTCTCCCCTGACTGTAATTAAAGCTTTAGGTTTGTTTGAAAGCATGTGGGAGTGGGAGCTGGTAGGCGTGTATGATAAGGTTATGGGATGGGAGCTCGTGTTTGTGTAAATCTGTCGTCTTTTCTAAGTGTTTACGGTGACTTTGTGTTCTAGTATGTAACCAGACTGTGTTTTCGGGACAAGGCGTTGTATGGCTTAAGTGAATGCGCAGGCTACGTGTGGCTTAGGTATACATGCCTATTTTCCGAATGTTTATATTTGTGAGACCCTGTAGCTATGTTATTAAGTCTAGCGTGTGGGGCCTGGAGCTGTGTGTCTATAGCCTCTCCTCTGCAGTGACTGGCATCCCCAGCAGGGCCTGACTGTACACCATCCCACCCCCCCCTTCATCCCTCCTTCATCCCCCTCTCCATATGGTGGACCCTCATTAGAATCCTCTCCTCTGGTGCCTGGGAGGCTCATCAAGCCCCACAGCCCAATCTCTCCACAGGCCTAATTCTAGTCCACTGTGATATTTCCCTCTCTTGCCAATCGGATAAGTCACACATGGCTTCACCACACGAAAGACCAACAGCAGCCTGAAGCAGATGTTGCTCTGTGAACGGCCCGGGGAGTGGGAACAGGGAGTTTCAAGAACAATCTTGGACTCATTCACTTTTTGGGCAGAGATGCGTTTTGGCTTTCGAAATAGGTTTTTGAGCTAATAATTAAAGGGGGAATGTTATGGCTAATATGCTATTTCTCCAAGCCTTTTATGTGCCTAATTTGCGTCACGAATGGGATTGAACATTAGTATTGGTTCTACAAACGGTAATTGTTAATGTGTCTAATTTTCAAAATAGAAGCACACAAAGGCATTTGTAATTGCAGTTCCACAGAGTGAACATACAGGTGTTCAGTGTTTGAATAGGGCTTACTGCATGTGAGATAAGAGAGAACAATCTGATATTTTTATCCACTTTTATTCTGCAATATGACCAATATCTTTTCATATTCAAGTGTGTATGAAAAAAAACTCACTGGTTCCTTAAAAAGCTAAATACAATAAGCATTGGATCAAGGCACATACAAGACTGGCCAAAGGGCATACAATGCACTTTGGTTTTCAGTTGTAAAGAACAATTCACTTTTTTATTGTGGCAACATAAATATATGTAATTGGGAAGAAAAAAATACAAAACTATAATCATAACTAGTAAATGCCTACCATTTTATATTCCAATTCAAGACCACATGTGTCTTTAACATGTCTCTTGTTTGGCTCGGTCAATATTTATGTAGGAGGGCAACACCAGAATGACGCATGGTACAGAGTACTAAAGAATGTCACCATTGTAGTTTGGCCTTTGTTGGCTTAAACAAATAGAGCTAGTGTGGGGTCCTCTGTGTCAGCCTGTCCCCCTCTAGTTTGATCCAAGGAGCAGAGAACTCCTGAAGGTCTGTGTGCTTAATCTGCCCTGTGCTCTGCCATACACAGAGACACAGGAACCCTGCTTGGGTGGCTGTGCTGCGTCACTGGTTTATCTTTTTCAAAAAACCCAGAAAATGTAGAAGTTCACAAACGGAAACAAAGCGGAGCAATAAAGCCTGGCACTTAATCTCTAGTAGTTTCTACTCAATGCCAAGTCGGTACCCGAGAGAGCCTCTTGGTCTCTAGGCCATGGAGGCAGACGGTTTGTCCTTGGAGAGGGCAACGCAACTACCTTGCTTGACCCTTACTATATCAACTGTGCCCTAGTTTATGTCATGTCATTTTTTTTGTTTTTTTTGCCTTTTTGTTTTTCCAATAGCCACATACTTAAAAGAATGACCTGTGCTTATACTACAAGGTTCTCTAAAGTCTGATTGTTCAACACAGCAATGAAAACCCACTTTCACAGTTGACAAGTCATCATATCTCAGTAGAACACAGAGTTTCTTTTAGTTGGTCGATAACCTTAAGCAAAGGAAATACAGTACAAATTACTACAAATCCTCTAAAATATAGAATTGCAGTTAGTTACAACACTCACTGAGGTCTCAGTGATGGCCTGCAATCGGAACTTTCCTCCTCTTGGTGAAATGTCCTTAAATATAAATTATATGGCAAATGTACAGAACATTGCTTCCTAAGTCTTATAGATCCAGTGTTTTGTAAAAGTCTATCCACTTTTCACGTCACGCACTCATCACGAATGTCCACGCTCAATATCATGAATGGGAATGGTCTGAATCTGGTATTCCACTGTCTCTGTAGCTCCTGTTGCTAATGCTGTTCTCGCTGTGTGGGCTCTTGTACAGACTCAAGCCGTTAGGTGGAAATATTGTGTGTATGACAAACTCCTCCTTGGACACAGGCAGGTGGTTTATTGGTATCATTTGAAAAGACGTCTCCCGTATTTCCAGGATGGAGGTGTCCTTCTTGGTGCCGGCTTCGGCGTAGTCATCCTTCCTCCGACGGCCCTTGTTGTAGTTGCAATTCCTGGAAAAGAGGGAACCATTTCGATGCACATACCAGCACACAAGAGCCAGTATGATTATTGCCAAAAGAGCCACAGCCCCTCCAATAATAGCAGCCAAAGGCAGACTGGAATTTTTGTAAGGCTCCTTCTCCTGCTCCCTATTCAAAGTTGTTGTGGGGTTGTAGGGTTTCAGGGAACCAGTCTCAGTCTCTATGCAAACCGGGGTCTCGTCAGACAGGTAAATGTTACTGGTCTCCATGGGAACCATGCATATCCGATAGGAAGACTCTGGCTCCAGAGCGGTGAGCAGGTACTCCGTCCTCTCACCCTGGACAATGGTCTCCGTTATGGAGCCGAAGGCAGGGCTGTGACCCAGCTTTAGCCAGCTAAGCCGCAGAGCAGTCATAGGCTGGGACACCCTCCACGATATGTGCACCGTGTCCGTGCTACTGGATTTCACACTGATGGTGATGATCTTTCTCCCCGACGGGGTAGTGGTACTGCGGTGGTTCTTACCGAAGTCGGGCCCTTTCACCACGGGTCTCCTAGTCACAAACGAGGGCCACTGGGGCTGGGAGGGGGATAATGTGTTGGAGACTGTACTCGTCTCAAAGGTGGGGGCGAGGTCAGAGTCAGGGCAGTCAAACAGGTCCGTGGACAGATCCTTAATGGCCATGCCCTTGACCTTGTCAGGACCCTGGCACATAAAGCCACGCACGTTGACCTTGGTGGGCAGCGAGCGCAGCCAGTCCCGCACCCACTTCATCCTGCAACCGCAGTGCCAGGGGTTGTTGCGGAGCAGCAGCTGGGTCAGGTTGTCCAAGTCGTCGAACACGCCCTGCGGCAGGCTGCTCAGGTTGTTACCCGACAGATCAAGGCGGTACAGCTGCCTGAGAAACGCAAAAGCGCCCGGCGGCACGCGGTTGATGTGGTTGTCCTGCAGCTGTAGCTTCTCCAAACTGGTGCCCGGCAGATTGGCAGGCGGCGACGTCAGCGAGTTCCTCACTAGCGACAGCTCCGTCAGGTTGATCAGGTTGATGAAGGCCATCTCGCCGATGCCCCGGTTGTTGAGAAGGTTGCCATCGAGCACCAGCCGCTTGAGGTTGATGAGGTCCTGCAGGGACTCCTCTTTGATGGAGGAGATGCGGTTGTCGTCGAAGCGCAGCTCCTCTATGGTCATGGGTAGGCCTGGCGGGATGGTGCTCAGGTGGTTCCGCGAGAGGAAGAGCAGCCGGAGGTGGTTGCTGTCCCGGAACGCGCCGTCCTCGATGCTCACCGCTGACACGGAGTTGTCGTCCAGGTGCAGCTCCTCAATGTAAGGGATCTGTCCCAGGGAGGTGTGGGTGATCATCCGAATGTTGTTCTCCTGTAGGTGCAGCTCCTTGACCCCCAGGGGCAGGTTGTTGGGGAACTCGTCCAGGTTGTTGCAGTACAGATAGATCTTCTCCACTCGGTCGAGTTTGCGGAGCTCGGTGGGGATGCCGGAGCTCTTAATGCGGTTGTTCTGCAGAAAAAGGATGGTGGCATCCAGCGGGATGCCGGTTGGGATGGAGGTCAGGCCACGGTCGTTACAGTAGATTAAGGTCCCGTCACAACGGCAGGCAGAGGGGCAGGAGGCGGAGGTGACAAGGGGGTTAGCGAGGCCCAGCAGCAGCCCGACCCGGATGACGAACAGCGCAAAGGTCTTGCATTGGCCCACCATCTTGATGCTGTGTTTGTGTCTGGCAGTCTAATCAGTCTGCAGGGCCTGGGGAGGAGACGAGGCTACGTTTAATACACAAAGCCTTAGGAGAACATAAAATCAACGTTCCAATATCTGCTGTGAGAATGGAGAACAGCGCTTCTGGAATTCTCATGTATATAAATTATCACTGCTGACATAATAAACACAAGTATCCCTTATTGAATACACTGGTATTAATAAGTTTAAGAATAAACTGTCTGCCATTAAGGTGCTATCAAGCAAATTACATGGAAACCAAATATAGACAATTATAAGACTTAGTTCAATTCCATCTTTTCTTTCCTATTTCTTTTATATGTGTTGATAAGAAAATCCTATAACTTGTGAGCTCTGTGAATTGAGTCCCTGTTTGCTTGTGGCTTTTGGCTGTGCCTGTGAAATGTAATAGCAGTCCTGAGCTGTTTTACACGCTCCTGTATCTCAAGGATGCCTTTCATTGCTGCAGACTGTGAGGCTGAACAAAGTCAGGCCTTGTTGAGGAACTGTTGTGGAACCGGCATGCTTCTCTCACCCTGCTACATCATGGGATATCTTGATTCCCGTATACATTCTTGCGTTTATCTGGCTCCTTACAAGTGTGGAAGAAACCTCTCTCTTTACGGATATAGATAAACCAGATAAGATTCCTGAATAAGTAAACTTCCAGTCTTCACAGTCATAGTCTTCTACAGCAATTCCTTGCATTTTGTTGTTAAATTGCTACTGGTTTAAACTTAACCATTGACAAAATATGTTCTTCCTAGCTTGACAACATTGCGCTGGAATTTGATTGTGGGATGATCTGCATTGAAGAAATGTAGTTTCTTGTTTTCAAAATATCAATACATAGAGTCAAGCTATACTTTCAAATTAATCATGCAAAACCTGAGGTTCAAACTGCTCGTCTTTCTCATTGTTTTTCTTGTAACTACTGAAGTGTGGTTTCCTTTTTAATTAGTGTAATACTGATTTATTACTTCAATTATGCATTCCTGTCGTGACCTCTCTTCCTGCACATCTCATTAGATTTTGTGGTTTGGGCAGTGAAGCAGAAAAAGGCTCAACCATCCATATTTGTCTTACCTGAAATATAAAGAACTGATAAATCCTTTACCGCCACCAAAGATCCAATCAAGACTTCCTTTGGATTTTGCTATTATCCTCTCAGGGGAGAAGTTTGTCAGAGGGGCCTTTAGTGATATCCTGACCCAGTCAGTGTTTGCTGAACTGATCCTTGTTTGGATGTTGACCTCCTTTAGGTTTTCGGGGCGCTTATGCCATCAAAGCCTTTACCATGGCAAATAAGCCCCATGAAAAAACATCTCCACTCATTTACAAAGCATGCAATTTCAGATCCCCTTCTATATTCAGTTCAACAGCCGCAGGCCCAAATTAGATCTTTTTGTGTTTCATGGAGGTTCCTCTGTAGGAATAAGTTAACAGCTGCAGCACAGGCTCCTGTCTGTGGTCAAACCTGTCGTCAGTCATGCTGTGTGAACCTAAAGCAGGGCTGAGCCATGTAGCCTCTGTCCTCGATCCAGCCCCTCAGTTGTGTTCTCCAGGCCTGCAGCTAACCAAAAGTCCTCTGCTCCCCGGTTGAACGTGCGCGGACATTAATCCAAGGTTGTTGGACGTCCGTCTTCCTGAAAGCAGGACGCGTCTCTCCTCCGTCTCTGAGCAACCAAAATGGGACAGGAATGCTTCTCCTCCTAAGCCCAGCCTCTTTCACACACCTGCAGACTGGCTCATGCTGCTTCCTCCCAAACTGGTCCCCACACCTGGGATAGAGCTCTGAAAATAAACCAGAGAGATATCACATTAAGCATTGTGAATATATAGCGAGAGCAACTACCTACTACTAAGGTTGGCATGAAGAGTAGATTGTTTTCTTTTATTCAACCTTTTGTGCAATTGTAATCGAAGTGCCTAAAAGCTGAGGTGAGGACTAACCTTTATTGAGTTTGTATTTTTGCCAGGATTTGTCTCTCTCTTTGTCCTTAGCAGCTGTTTAGAACCCTGGTGCTGATGCTTTTTGGTGGCTACAGTTGGTGTGACCTAGCTTTGCCAGCACCAGTAAAAAAACCGTCCCTGTAAACTTTTGTTATGATTGTCCCTTTACGTCCCTTAGCCCTATCAGCACTGCCTTCTTTACCCTAGCGAGGTTGCCAAGATTGTATGTTCTAAAGGCAACATTGATCTAGATCCTGCTACAATGGAAGTGGGTGGATCCCTTCTGCCGCACTCAGTTTCTCACTAGTCTCTGCCCTCAGTGTTTCACTAGAGAGCTTTTTCTAAGATTAAAAAATGCAATCTGCTGGAAGCCAGGCTGGTCTCAGATAAAGGCACACTGCACACGCAGTGCCAGTGCCACTGTATGTATGAACAATTCACCCTGCGAAAATACATAAAAGATGTCTCATTTGAAATGATTATTCTGAGTGTGACTGGCGTGCCACCCGCGTAGACTCCCTTCAATTCTTAACATTGAACCCCCCTCCCCCGACCTCATCCTCTACTTCCCCGCCATGAATTCAGTTCCTATAATGCTGTGAGTAAAAATAGAAGTTAGTTAGCCGAGGGAAAATGTTGTGTTTTCCCCCGGCATCACAATGGCTTTGTGTCCTTACGTAGAGCTCTCCCTGTGCCCCACTGCACGCTGTAAAACATGCCAAGCTAAATGAGGAACAAGAGGCCTGGCCATTTAACAGCTGTAGCCCATGAAAAAGAGAAGATTAGGGAATTGAGAGGCTTGTAACTCGATTACAGCCCCTGAGATGGCGTCTCCTAATAACACTTCCCCCTTCCTTCAGATTTGTCTAAACACGGCCCTACGTCCAATATTGCATTAGTACTAGATCAGAGTCGGGGAAAGAAACAGCAGATGTGACCTCTGCTAACTTCTGGAACAAATGTGTCGGATAGTGAAAAAAAAAAAAAGAGAAAAAGCTGAAATGGAGTAATACATTTTAGAAAATGGCTGGATGTAAGAGAGATGGGTATATCTATTGTCTGTGTGAAGAAAAACATCATTTTAATGCCGCACTACATTTTGAAAAGCGCCATTTACATAATTGCATAATGTTCTCCCTCTGTACGCATGTCTGTTGTCATGGTTTTATGATCAACGTTATTTAAAAGGTAATTTATTTTACAAAAAGAGCCACCTTAGACTCATCCACGCTTTGAATAATACATTTTTGGGGATGGAGACTGACCTGGTTCAGTTTGTAAATGCATGAAGATTGTCCTAGCACATCCTACCATTTTCAATTTCTCAACCTCCTAGTGTGGCTCTGACCTTAGCCGAAGGAATGGCTGGTTTCTCTTGAGATGACAGATTGTGACTCAGTGTCCAGTAGACAGTGAAATGAACAAGGGACATGGTTACTCATTCAAAACTGACTGGCCAAGTCACTGAAGTGAGAGAGAAAGAAATGGAGAGCAGAAATATCATTGCATCTCAGGAGTTTTGTCCACCAAAACACCCACCCTTTTTAATACGTTTAGAGGTGGTCAGTTGGTTGGGTAGAGAGGAGTGGCCTAGTTATGATTGTTGAGGTGCTGGGTTGTTTTTAAGAGGTGTTTTTCTTTTAACCAAGCAAATCCTGCAGCCTTACCAGGATAACTGCTTGACCAACTTTTTCCACGCTCATCAGATTTCAGTAGAGTGGCCCCTCTGTATTGTCCAGTACAAGACATGCATGAGGGCCTTCAAGCATGTGTTAGCAGGTTTAGCTGTTCAATGTAGATTTTTTTTAACATTTATTTTATTCTAAGCTGTATGCAGTGACCCTTTTTTTTTATAAAACCCTCCAATTGATTTAAAATGTGCAGCTACTCACACAATCCTTTTTGAAAATCTATTAAAACCTTTCTTTTTTTTTTTTGTAAAAATGGGTAAAATGTCATGGATGTCTTTCTCCATCTTTTTAATAAGCTCCTCTGGCTGCCGGAGGTTTTTCTAGCAGACGAAGCGGCTTCTGCTCCATTTAACATAAACCTAGTTCAATTGAGCATCCTGTTAAAACTGTGTTGACTACAGCTAGTTACCTTTCAGTGAAACGTGTGTGAGGCTCACACAGAGCAGGGCTCTGATAGCCACAGCCAGCTCAACATGCATACGCTCACCTTATTCTGCAATAAGGCCCAGATTTTATGCCCTCCAGTCGCAAATCCAAAGAGAAAAGTTATATAAAACATTAAGTAAAAAAGGATTTCATACTTAAATGCCTTATCTGACCAGTTTTGCTGCTTGTGTTGTTGGTGTCTGTGTTGTTTACATAACCGTTTAGTACAGACCAGAATGTAGATTAGACCTAAACACAAACCTGAGAGTGTTTGATGTTTGAACAGTGTTTGTCACTGATCTGGGTAAAACCTAGATCCTAGGCTTCAATTGTTTCTGTTCGTGTAATACACTTGCTAAATTTCCAGAGAGGCAGATTTGGGTTTTTACAGTGAATAATAGATGTGCTACCCGAGGCCCCTCAACCAACTGTCTCCGTTTGTTACGTTGGTTTGTTGTGCAATGGGAAGCCATACAACTAAGGTCCAGACCTATTGGAGTGCTGAGACACAATGCAACATTCATGGCCACATCTGAATTCACAAGGACACAGGGTGCGTTTCAGTCTGGAGAAAAAAAGGATCGAAGATCTACCATAGTTCAACCACAGGCCTGGTATGTGGTCTCCTGTTCGTTGTCTTTGGCCACGGTTAACAGATGATAGGACTGCTTTTGCCAGCCCATTAGGATAGAGAGTGGTCTGGGCCAAACAGGGGGTCTCCCTTTTATAACAGCCTGAAAGGAGAGATCTGCAGCAGCTGCATGCGTTTTCCCCACATGGGGGAGGTAGGCACTGCAAGATGAGGCCTGTTTTGTCTCTGTGTGTGTTTGTGTGTCAAATCTCATGGAGTGGTGGTGCTTAGAAGGCAGTCCTAAATTCGACTGAACCCCCTCTAAGTTACTGTGAGCTTTCATCTCAGTACAGGCCAGATAGGGACTTATTCTCCTCAACAGATTTATTCTTGTTTAGACTCCCACTTTGAGGTAGTGGTTGTCTGTGCTTTCATATAAGATGTGGCATTTTTATTCTGTAGTGACTTTTTAATTTTTTATTAAATTTTTTTATTTTTTTTTATTTGGTACAAAGAACATGCTATCCATTACTCCACTGTTAGATGATTAACTAAATATGTTTGATTTATAATAAAGATTTAAGAATATGTTTGGAAATATTTGAAATAATGAAATGTGGTACTTTTTACAATAGCACATCTCAAGACAGGACAAAAATAATAAAATATATAGGTCTTTTAGCCTGAATAGAATTCTATGCTTTGCCATTTCAAAGAAAATGCAGTTTTTGTGACCTGGTTAGTTGCCATGTTGCAAATTCCCTCTGAAAGGAATTGATGGGTGACTTTTGCCTCAGGCCTTCTACACTAAAGACAAAAGAGCCTGTCTTGGCTTCAACTATGTAAACAGACTTTGCTTTTTTGTTCTAACTAGCTAAAGATAACAGTTACATTTACATCAACTGGTATTTAACGTTCCCTTACAAACGTAATTTCAGCTGTGTATTGGAACCTGTTTCTTTGACCAACACTGTTATTCAAATTGACTGAATTGTCTGAGCTATAGGCCTCCGTTTGAATATTAGATGCTGAGACGTCGTCATCTGTGCTTACATGTTTGTTATTTTCTGTCCGGGTATGTGTGTATCTCATATGTTACGTAGGCCTACTCCACCGTCTAAAAACAAATATATTCTGTATTGGCTTAGCACAAGATCAAAAGTAATTGCCTACTATACATGTGTTGGTATGCCTTATGTTGGTTTATGCTCTAATCGGATAGAGGGGGTGTCAGTTTAAGCCGTGCTCTTCATGAAAGCTGGATGCTTTGGAATTCATAATCATTTAGTGCTATTTCACGTAACAAGCCAGTGATATCGCTGCCTTGAACGTTATATCATAGTTTACATTAAGTTTGTTGAACTGCTCATTTGTGCAAAGCTGGTTGCACTAATCATTACTTAGGGTAGTTAAAATGACCATGTGGGTCTGCGGTCATCTCGTATCTTGCAGGCTTTGCACCAAAAAGCACGCAGATCATGGCTTAAGCTGTGGCTCTATGGTCGTGAGAAGGTTAACGACGGGCATTCTAAATTCGCTTTTTATATTATGAATTTGGGGGAGTAGCTTGCTCCAGTCGCTGCGCCTGTTTTGGTGGTGAGGGAGACACAAACGCCCACCGGCTGTGCGAGACGCGCCTAGCCGAGTTTTCCCAGCAGCATTAACGCTCTTGATATCAAACTCCGCTCCCTCGGATCATCGGCGTTATTTCAAACGCGCGTCAAGGTTTCGTTGGCTTTAAGAAATACCCTACCTCGATTGCACAATGGACACATCATGTGCAATTTACTAAACTATGCCCATCAACTGCCTGTTTCACTTTGAGTCAAAATAGAATATAGGGGTAAGAAGTTAAGGTCCCTGTTGCGTAGGTTTAGGCAGTCTAGTGTGGTAATTTACATAAACGACCATCAAAGATTCAAAATAGTGAAGTAATCCTGCTATTAGAGTAAGCTTTTTTAAATCGAAAGAGAACAAAAAAGCTGCAATGCTATGGTAAAATGGAGTTGGTATCTGAATGAGGGTCTGTCCTTACGCAGACATGGGGACACTGCAGGCAGCTGTATATGTGAACAAGGGTTTAGATGTATTGATATCTTCTACAGGAGGACTGGTCGCGATTTTTTTTTGCGTAAAAAATGCCATGTTTTCCATATAAACTTTGTTTTTATGGGATTGTATCCCACGAGGTGCTAAATAAAGAAAGTGCTCACAATCGGTCTAATATCGGAGTCTCAGGTTAGAAATTAAATATTTAATAAAGACAAGGATACATGAGTAGGGAAACCTTTTGCAGATAAAATGTGGGCAAAGTTCAGGTTTGAAATTTAAAAATTGGGTTATTTTTGTATTTAATGCCTTTTATTTCCTTCTTCAGAAAAATTATAGAAAGAAAAATATATATCTTCCAGATCACGAGCAGACCATCAAAACACACTTACCTTTTTTAATCAGCAAGAAAAAATGAAATAAACAGTTATCCTCTTTAAAGACAGCCAAATGATAATAATCCAATCGATAAAATATGTTTATCTTCAGTTCCAAACCAGCCACAGTCTACAGGCCCTGGTTTGGGTTATGTAGCAGCAATGGTGTGTTTACTGCTGTCCACCCTCACATACTCCGTCGGCTGTGTGAAGGACAGAGGAGCGTGAGGACAGATCGCTTGGGTAGAGCTCGGTGCAAGTGTGGAGTTACATCTGCCTCTAGCTCTGCTTCAATTGAGCGCTGATGTCATCTGGAGGAGGGGTCTGTGCTCACTCCCCCTTCAGCCCCGTTCTCTCTCTCTCTCTCTCTCTCTCTCTTTCTTTCTCTCTCTCTCTCTCTCTCTCTCTCTCTCTCTCTCTCTCTCAATGTATTTTTTTTGTCTGATACCTGCGGGCATGGTGCAGAGTTGTGCAGATCCACTAGGGGGCGTGGAAGAGAGGAAGATGACATTCAAAGCTATTGATGTCATATGTATAGGGCAATAAAAATGGACAGTCATTGTAAGTTTGATACAGTTGCTTATTGGCACAGCTGAAGAGAAAAGAGTGACGTGTGCATAGTGTTTGTTACTGCGTGGTATGGGCTTGTATGTGGATGCGTGGATAAGGGAGGGGAACACAAAGATGTGTGGTAGTCATGGTAGTCTTTAGTCTCTGTCTTTTTTACCTTCTCTTGTTGAAAGCGCTATTTGTAAGTCGCTTTGGATTAAAGCATCCGCTAAATGACAGTAATATCATGTAATCTGTTCAAGCTATATATTGAGTGTATCGTTAATAATATTTGTCACCTTTTACGGTACAGATACAGTATGGTACTTCAGGTTGTGGTTAACTCCTGGACACATCAGAGTTTTTTTTTTCTTTTACTTGTGCTCCTTGGCGCCTTCCCTGACTGTGTGTTTTGTATTACAGCTATATCACATTGTAAAACAATGAATCCAAATGGGGGGTCCGCGCTGTCTCATAGGCCTGGAGCAACGCTGAGTCACCCTTTTAGTGTAAAGGGTGATGCAGCAGTACTGACCCGGCCAACGCTGGGTTCTGCCCTCCGTCATCCTTCCCAGCCCCTCTGGCTGCCCTGACTAAGCAGACAGCCCAACACACTTAGAAACCATGACGATGGTCTGGGATGTTCGTGTTCAAGCTAGTATTCTAGTCAAATTCTGTTATTGTTGTAAGGTTTTCGTAAAAAGCACAACTTTCAAGACTTTGAATGTCCCAACAGCTTAATAACCTACTGTTTCACAAAACAGCGTTGCTGACTAAAAGTTTACAGTAGCTGAGTTTACAATGCGTTGGCCCATCTCCAAAATCAAAACTTTTTTTTTTTTTGCTATGTAAGACAAACATATTCAAGCTATGGCCAGTGTTTAAAGTTACTAGAGGCAGTTTATCTGTAGGAGGTGATTTTGGTGATATTTAGTAATTATTTTCCCTAACCGTCGCAAAAAAGATGTGCAGGATGCTCGCGGTCACTGCATATTGCTAGCACGATCAACGACTATACTCCAAGTATGGGCATCTCTTCCTGATTTAGTGACGCACTTCCTTGTGCCATAAAGGAATTTGTCATGGTTTTGCGGGAGATCGTACCGGGTAGCAGACAAAATGAGTGTTAAATATTGAGACTTGAAGACAACTGATCTGAACCGCAATTTTTTAATTCTCCCATGGACATTGCAATGTGCTTTCAGAAGAAATATATTCATAATCTGCTAATATAAAAAAGCTTTTGCTTTAATTATGAAAATAGAGAAGACGTTTGGAATGTGTTGTTGTGAATATATGTTGGTTTGGAATGCCTTGGAGCTTTGAACATACTACTTGCTAAAAAATGTATATAATTTTTTTGTCACAGTTACAAAAAAGGCATTACAAAAAAGTTACCATATTCATCCAGGCAACCCAGTCAAACCAATGTTTAAACTACATGTGGTATAAAAATTAAATGAACACTGCTATCCAGTGTCAGTGCACTTATTGAAGGGGCAAAGGACTCACACATATTCCCTCCCACCTTACAGTAGTGTTTGCGAAACATTCCCTGTCTACTATTTCATCTCTCATACTGACTTTAATGAGTCACATATCTTTGCAACTTTAATCAGATTACAGGCGAGTTTTTTTGTGTAATGAAAACAAGAGTCATTAATTAGGTAACACTGCTTGATGTACTCCTTTACTCCCCAACCCTGAGTAACCTATATCTGCTATCTCTCATCTCAGCCGTGTAGAATCCAGACGTCCACTGATACCAGGCCTGCGTATTCCCTCTGCAGTCATCTCTCAGTGATGTCACAACACTTTTTGCTAACTAGCTCAAAGCTGTCTCCAGGTTCCTTTGATATCCTACCCTTCCATCTGCTGCTCATCTGCCGGCGCGGCCCTCGACTCCTCTCTGCTACGAAGAGGTGGACAGGAGTGAGACAGGAGAGAGTGCAGAACTAGCTGACCTTTGATGACCCCTCCCCGTGTCCATTTACATTGCTGGGCCAGAAATGTTAGTTCAGCTAAGCTCCAAGCCGTGATTGTCATCTTAAATGGAGTGGCTATTTGAGCAGGCTCTTGAGCCTGGAGCATCTGCCAAAATGTACTCAGACAAATCACAACCTCTTCAGTTTTTGCATTTATTTTACGTGCGATCCCACTGAAGTGTTTTCTCTCTCTCTCTCTCTCTCTCTCTCTCTCTCTATTGATTTAAACAAAGCATGTTGCACATAAACATGGCTCACCTGCCTACAATTAAACAGTACAAAGGAGGAACGCTAGCCTGGTCCCTTCCATCTTCAGTAATTCAACCCAGTATCTCTCTGTCTGGGGCTGGTGTTCTTATGGGTAATCCTATTTGGGGCCAGGTGTGGGTGGCGGGTCAAAGGGTCAGGAGGGGTGCAGGAAGGTGAGAGAAGGTCAGCGCTGGACATCCTGGCCTGATCCCCCCCCCCCCCCACACACACACACACACACACACACACACCCCCACCCGGTCTCCACGGCCCCGGTGTCTGACCTCGCTGCGGCTTCCTCCCCTAAATCTACTTTACCCTAGCCTGCCTGCCGGCCCGCCCGCCCGCCTGTCTGTCAGCGGCTGCTGATTGAGCCTCTCTCAGAGTTACAAAGAGCCCCATCAGGAGGACAGCGGTGTCTGGTTTCTGTTATCTCAAGACCTGGGGAAGTCTGCCGCCCCTGTTCGCTTCTTGTTTAAAGGGAGATGGTTACTCCCCCGTTCCCAAGGAGGCAATCTGACTTATCTTGCCTCATCTCAATGTGTTTTGACAACAGACAGGTCTTTGATGGCTCTTGATGACCCTCCTCTCCCATCTAGAGGAGGGGGCAGCATAGCTAAGTTTATTAAAACACTTGATTTAGCTGAGTGGGTGTTAGAGTGTTTTTTGGGCTCAGTTCACAACCCAAACAACAGTGCAGTGGGGAATGGGGCATGGCCCTGGTTCCATTGTGACATCCCTGACCCCTTTTTCTCTCTCGTGCTCTCCCTCTCTCTCTGTGATTGGCTGCAATTGATTCGATCTCTGCTGTTGCCATGGACGTACAGCCTTCAGTTGGCATAGTGTGGTGGCCCACTTTTAGGTTACCTAGATACAATACGTCTATCCCTTTTGATTTGTATAGTGAATGTGTTTGGATATTTGTCTCGTCCGTAAAAAAATTAAAATCACTTCATCGCCAGTGTGGTGTGTCTATCTGTCTGTGACATAACAGCCCTTCTCTAGATGCTCGGGGGTTCTGAGTTAGATAGAATTCCCTGCATGTCCCCTTTCTCCCTCTGACTGGAAATCTGTATTGATTAGCCTTGTGGTCCTGAGCCCACACCAAATTAAAGGAAACATGTGATTGTCTCCTGCCCCCAAAAAACAGAAACTGCTTAGTATTTAATTTACCGTCTGCTTCATTTGTATTGTCATCCACTACAATCAGCATTGATCAATGTGCTTTGGGTCTGTCTCATTCTCTAACCCTGCCGTCCCTTTGAGTCAGACAGAAACCTCATCACTATCACCACCGACGGGTTCACTTGAAAAAGGACTGCTGTGTTATGCAGAGGTATTCAGACCTATAAATAGACAAGTGTATCTTATTAATGTGACCTTTTCATGCAGTCGATTGGAGGGGAAAGTGGATGTGTATTGATAGACTGTGAAATGGCTGGTGAATGGTAGCAGTATGCATACGAATGTGAGTCAGTGGTGGTGTGGGTTAATGCAGCCCAGAGGGAAATGTGGGTGTCAGCACTCCGCCCCGCGTGGTCAACCCAGAGGAGGCTTTGTCCAAAACGGCTCGTCGGCGCTGGGGGCGCACACGAATGGTGAAGACTGCGACGTGAGACAGTGCCCTTAGGATGAGCGGGACTCTCCATTGAGCCACGCAGGAAGACGCTGGGTCTCCTCTTTTCCGATGCAAATCCCAGATGTTCCGGGTTAACCCCTTCGTCTCTAGGGAATAGGACCCACAGCACAGACGTGGGAGAGCAGAGCCAACAACAACAACAGCCAGAGAAGCCGACATCCTGCTGCTCAGATCAACCCGGGGGCCCGGTCAGCAGTCATTACCTTTCAGGGCTGTCTTTCTCCTCTTGTTTTTGTTTTCCTGTGTTGTTTTTCTTAGTTGGTTCCCTCTTGTCCTGTCCAAGAAGGGGGGGGAGGGGTTGGGGGGATGGGAGCACAGGGGTTGGGGGAGGTCTAGTGAGAGACATCTAAAGTGTAGAAACTAACTTCTAAACTCCGAGGTAACCAGTGGACCCCCTGAGGCCTGATGACCCCTAGAACAATGCCCCGTGATCAGATTAGAAAGAGCACTCTTCCCCTTCGGCCAATCCACACGACCCTGAGATAAAAAGGTGGCCTCTGCATACAATGCCTACCATACAACTCCAATGTAGCTCACTGAAGCACCTCTTTTTTTTTGGGCCCTTTATTGTTGGTTCACTGTTCCAGGCCCTAAACCCGTAATTAGCCCACTCACCATATTCTCACCACCTTTAAGTTAGATTGTGACATGTATTTCCCACAATGGACTCCATCAGCATGCCTAACGTCGCATAATGACTCCGAGGCGGACTCATCTTTCAGATTTCTCAGCCCCGCCGGCTCCCAGGGGGCTGATTTCCAGTGCTCTCACCAGCCATGAGTGGTCGTTAAGACGCCTGTTGAAAGGAGGGGATGGGCTGTGGGGTTTTGTTTTTGCTGCGCTGGGAGGAGAGGAAGTAGGTTCTCATGCTATCTAGTGAAACACACCGGCTCTTTGTCACTCCAGATAAGATAAGGCCGATCATACAGTATGGTCTGCTCCAGGCTGTGATTGGCCCCATTGATTTAAGCATGCTGCGGAGAGGAAATGTGGATATTACGACATTCGGAGGGAGGTGGGGGCGGGCGGCAGTAACGCTGGGCTGCCCTCGATTTCATCAAAAGTTGTACTTGGCTGGGCCAAACGTGCTAAGGAGGGCCTTGTTCCATGCGCTCCGAATAGCTGTTTTATTTTCATAATTCCTTCTCTACTGGTGATAATGCTTCAGTCCGTTTTTTAATGCATATTCTTGCACTTATATTTTTGAAAATGTGGTTTGCTAATTAGTTTAGATCCTTGTAATCACATTTTTATGCATTCAGCTTTTAATAAAAACTTAAAGGGAATTTTTTAATGGCATACAATTTATTAATTTTTTTTTCGAAAACTATCTGACCTCATTCTTTCTTCCTCAAATCTTTTTGTGTTTAGTCAGAGTGTTACTGCGTCTGTCGTGGTCGTGCACAGCCGGCCCGATGGGAGAGTCATTTTGGTCACCATCATGCTTGGGGGCCTATTGGCAGTCAGATCTGCCGTGTTAAAGGAGGCATATCCAAATTAAACTCTGTAGATTGAATTAGATTGAATTCCCCACAGACTCCCTTCGGAAGGGGAAATGTTGAGGGAGAGCGTGGTGTCTGAGGCCACGCAGAGGACAGCAGTACTTTTACCTGTCCTATCCTGTCCACTGACTATGGGAAGAGTGTCAGCTTTAAACGCCTCTAGAAGCTGAGAAACTGGAGCTTTTAATTGGCACTAGAGAACGGAACTGAAAGTGTTTTTGGTGTAATGCCTCCAACCATCCTAATAGCATGAAGGTGTCTTTCTGTCCCTGTTTGACACAAGCCCGCGGCATTAATTTTGTCCAGAGCAGTGGTGGGGGTGGTGGTGGTGGGGGTGGATATCGGATGTTCCTCTAACTCAGAAGGAACACAAAGAGAGCGCTGACAGAGGAATAAAAGGGCCGCTTGAGATGAGGGGATGTTTTATGAGGGTCCTGAAAGTAGCGCTCTCAGACAGCCCACCCACCTATTAGCACTGGAGTGCGGGGCCGCCTGTGTTGGAGCTGTGAATGACACGTGGGGGGGGGGGGGGGG